>JAKSZP010009367.1:0-157381 GCA_022478985.1 Massospora cicadina | reverse complement strand
GGAAACCCACCAACCCAGCAGATTAACAACTTAACCATCTGAGGTTTGGCCACTCGCTATGGCTCAGAGGTCCTCTCCTGGGACTTTTCCAATAATTGTGGTTCAGCGGCCTCTATTGACTCCCTTGGGGTTCCTACCCTTCAACCCTCCAGGTTCATCATAGTTGATGCTAGTTATCCAAGTTCTTATAGGGTTTCCATCCAGATCAAGGTTGGAGTTGGTTGCACTAACCACTCCAGGTGTTTTATCCCAGAACCTAACCTCTGGGGATCTCCAGTCACACCTCTACCAGCTAAGCTAACCTCTATCCACTGAAAACTTAATAAAGGTAGGCAAACAAAAGACCTTTGATTAAGTGGGAGCATAAACTATTTTAACATATTTCTTGCCTATCTGCAAAATTAGCATCTATTGCTGGCATTTGTCAGCACTCTCACTAGCGATGCTCCCTGCTTAGTATTCATCAATACTCTCACTGGTGATTACCCTGCTCAACTCATCATCCTTAATTGTATATGATTAAATCAATTCTCAATTCAGTATGATGTGAATTAACTAAATATATTGACAACCTTAAAATAAGTTGCCTCTGTCATAATTAACCAAAATTCTATCAGGAATCATTCCCAATATTTCACAAAATTGAATAAGTTTTTAACTTTGTAATAAATAATTATTATTTTCAATATCCTCAGCATCAGTTGTTGGTGTTAAAATAGGTGAAAACTCTGTCAGGATTATTTCCAATATATCCTAGATAAATTTAGTAATTCACAATCCTAATTGATGATATTAATTATCTTGATATCCTTAGCCTCAGCCAGTGGTATCAAAATCTTCCAATTCCTTAGCAGGAGTAAACCCCAATACTTTCTTGATCCAGCAGATAAAGACAGCTCAACCCAACCAAATGGGGAGCACAAGTTAGGTTCTAATATCAGTAATATATATATTAAAAATAACAAGTTAATTGACAATCATCCTCAATTAATAAATTCACTTTTCTGGTATTAAGTGATGAATATCACCTGAATAAAATTTCAACATATCCCCTGACTAAACCATATGATTTTCCTCAAGTGTGACTCTACATTTTCTTTGAGCCAAAACAACATTGACGCGATGGTTGTGTGGTTCCTGGTCCTATCTCCCACTTCCAAAAGACATCAGAAATTAATTTTTCAGGGCTGAGGTTTCTCTGGTGGCATCCTCCCCACAAAAAAATGTTCTAGTGGCTTTTGCCACCTCCTAAAAATACCTAAAATTACTAAAGCAGCACACTAACAGAGTTAGCTGTAGTTAGCATCATAGTTGAGAATTTTTACTCTTAGTAATAGATGACTCTATTATTATGCTAGGCTAAACAGTATGAAGACTGCTGGACCTTGCTCTTTCACCATCATTGGCGACCTTTTCCTATAAATCCGCAGGGCAACTCACCAACCCAGCAGGCCAACAACTTCACTATATGAGGCTTAACCACTAATTATGGCTCAGAGGTCCACTCATGAACTTATCTAATGATTGTGGTGCAGAGGCCTCTATTGACTCCCTCAGGAAACCTCCCTTCAATTCTTAAAGTTCTTTATTGTTGCTTCTAGTTGCCAAGTTCCATCAGGGTTTCCATCCAGGTCTAGGGTGGGAGTTGGTTGCACCAACCCACTCCAGGTATTTTATCCCAGCACCTAACCTCTGTGGATCTCCAGTAAAACCTCTACCACCTAGCTAACCTCTGTCCACTGAAAACTTAATAAAGGTAGACAAATAAAAGATCTTTATTAAGTAAGAGAATAAACTATTTATAGGCTTTTCTTGCCTATTTGCATCATTGGGATTCATTACTGGTACTTGTCAGTAATCTCACTGGCAATTCTCCCCGCTTAACATTTATCAGTACTTTCAATGATGATTCTTCATGCTTAGCATTCATCATCATTCTCACTGGCAAGTCTCCCTTACTAACTAATCCTCAATTATTTACAGTTACATTAATTCTTAAAATCTAATGTAATCTGAATTAACTAAATATTGACATCCTCAACATAAGTTGCCAGTGTCAAAGTTAACCAAGATGTTATCAGCGATTGTTCACACTATTCTCACAAAGTCTAAATAGAATTTTGACTTTTAAATAAATAATATTAAGGGGTGGAAGGCGAGTCAGTAGGGCGTATGGCTACCAACCTGAAGGTTGCGGGTTCAATTCCTGCCCTTCGCACATCAATTGGAGTGCCAGCTGAAGGAAGCTATTGGCAGTTAGTAGGTATAATAACACGAAAACCTTACCCATGACATAACCAGAAAAATCTGAGTCCCAATCTGGAGGTGAAAAAATATTTCTATGACAGAGTTGACCCTGCTCAGATTTCATATCGATACTTTCTTTCTCTATTTCAGTAATGCCTGTCCCCTGGTTGGCTTGCCTCAAATAAATAAAAAATAATAAATATTGTTATAATATCCCAGTATCAGTTGCTGATGTTCAAATAAGTGTAAACACTATTGGGATCATTACCTATAATTTTGGACATCAAATGGGTAATTTATTAGCCTGTTAGTTATTTAATTATTATGACATCCCTGTCTCAGTCACCTATATCAAAATCTGCCAATTCCCTATTGGAGATGATCCCCTAACACTTACTTGATACAGCAGATCAACACAGCCAACCCAACCAAAATGGGGAGCACAAGTTAGGATCTAATATCAGTAAAATATATCAAAAATAGTAAGCTAAATAGCATTTTCCTCAATTAATAAATTAACTACTTTTTGGTAATATGCAAGAGATATCACCTGATTAAAATTTTACATATCCTTCAACTTAACCAGATAATATTCCTCAAGTGCAACTCCACTATTTTCATTGAACCCAAACAACATTAACATGATGGTTGTGAGGTTCATGATTTAATCTCCCACATCCAAGAGGCTTCATAAATTAGTTCATCAGGCCTGGGGTTCTGTTGGAAGCATCCTCCCTCAAAAACAGATCAAGTGGCTTTTGAACTTCCTAACAAATAACTCCAGTTACCAAAACAGCACACTAACAGATCCTACTGTAGTGAGCTCCATTGCTGAGATTTTTTAATCTCAGTAATAGGTGACTTTATTAGTATGTAAGGCCAAACATTATGAAGACTGCTGGCCCTTACTCTTTCACCATCATTGGTGAGCTTTCCTTATAAATCTGCAGGGCAACCACCCTCACAGAAGACCAATAACTTCATTATCTGAAACTTGACCACTCGTTATGGCTAAAAGGTCCTCTTCTGGACTTGTCCAATAATTGTAGTCCAGTGGCCTCTAATGACTCCCTTGGGATTCCTCCCCTTTAATCCTTCAGGTTCATTGTTGCTAGTTGCCCAAGTTTCCACAGGGTTTCCATCCAGGTCTAGAGTGGGAGTTGGTTGCATCAACCACTCCAGGAGTTTTATCCCAGCACATAACTTCTGTGGATCTCCAGTCTCACTTTACCAGCTAAGTTAACCTTAGTTTACTGAAAACATAATAAATATAGGAAAACAAAAGAACTTTTAACAAGTGGGATAATAAACTATTTATAGGAATTTCTTGCTTATCTGCAAAATTAGCATCTATTGCTGGCATTTGTCAGCACTCTCACTGGCGATTCTCCCTGCTTAGCATTTATCAGCATCCTCACTGGCAAATATCCCTGCTTATCTCTTCATCCTCAATTTTCTATAATTAAATCAATTCTCAATTTGGTATAATCTGAATTAATTAAATATTAATATTCTTAGAATAAGTTGCCTGCGTCAAAAAGCAACCAAATTACTAACAAGGATCATTCCTGATATTCTTGCAAAGTCAAAATAAAATTTTGGCTTTTTATTAAATAATGATTATTTGACATCCTCAGCGTCAGTCATCAGTGTTGAATAGGTGAAAACTCTATCAGGATTATTTTCAATATTTAGCTAAAGTTATTAATTCACCATTCTAATTGATGTTATCAATCATTTTGACATCCCTGACCTCAGTAGCCAGAATCAAAATGTGCCAATACCCTATTGTTGATGATCTCATATACTTTCTTGATCTAGCGGATCAATGCAGATCAACTCAACCAAATAGGGAGCACAAGTTAGGGTCTTAAATATTAAATTTTAAACGTTATTTGAGGAAGGCCAACCATGGGATGGACACAACCAATAAAGACCAACTACCAACTAAAAAACTTCAAGAAAAACGAGAGGCACTTCAGAGGAGCTGAACCTACATCTTGTTTCCAGCAGGACTGCCAGTGGAAAAAAGAGGGGAGTGACAGGGGAGGTGTCATGGAAATGGCATAAGAATTTTAAGCCATCCTGCCAATCGGGATGCATGAGCATCCAAAAAGCAAGCCAGAATGCCAGAGGCATTTTTGACTGAATGACGTTGTAAGGAGCCAGGCATTGGGAATTGACAAATCGTTGGTGTAGCACAACAGTGAGTATGATCCCGATGATGAACCATAATGAGCCCACTCCTGACCCAGGGGGTCTTGCTGCAGGGGGTGGGATCACAGAAATAGTTTCAATAAGTTCATCAGCATATGGGGTCATCTCAACTGGGGAGGCGAGGAGACGGATTCTCTCTTGCAGTTGGTGGATGTAAGGCCACAAGATCCCCATGTACTGTTGCTGGAAGTTCATGATAGCGGGGTTATAGTGCCAAAAATATCTGACTCGCTGAATTCAATCAACAACAGAGGGGGCCATAGTGACCATAAGTACTGGTAGAGCCCATCCGGTATATGGACCAACATGTCACCAGGGAAATGAAATCAGTGATGCGGCCAGAAAAAAAAAAACACAATTAAGAAATTGATTGGTTTTTTTGGCAAAATTTTTTATTGAAAGGAAAAGGAAGAAAATTGACCAACAATTTTATCAGTTCAATGCAACTGATTAAATAGTGGTCAATTATGGTAGTGACAAGCTGGGATCATGACCCTCAATTTTGACCTAACTGGCGAATTATTTGGGAATGGGTGGGTTAGTTTTCTGGGAACTGAAATTAAAAAATTTAGTGGTAGGCCGAGTCACTTTTGGTTTGACCTCAAACATCCAAACTGAGGCTTGGCTGCGTTTCTGATGGTTGGCGTGATGGCGTTTAGCCCAACGAGTGGGAGGAATCCCCCTTGGCCACCCCACATAGGGGTGAGTCCACTTGGTTGGGAACAGGTTCAGGACGCCCAACCCACCCGCGCTCGGTCGCTGGGCCATTTGTTTGGTCAGTGGCATCACATTGGCCACAATGCCCAAATTGGCAACAGGGGACTTCAAACCCTTGTCAATGACATCCGATGCTATAGCCTGCCCATTGAGAATGATCCTTGACAACTTTGGTAGGGAGGTGATTTGTTTGATTGGCATGTTAATTGAATTGAAACCGTTGGGCATTCCATCTAGTACATCAGTCTCAAGCCTTTCCAGCCATTTGAGATCTAAACATTGGGCAGATTATCACTCAAATTTTTTCCAATTGATTTCAATTTGGCAATCTTGGCGCAGATTTTGCTGATTCCTCATAACAGTTCCACTGAGGTGAGTGTTTTTACTGGGGGTGGAATCTGAAGTGAAAGGGCTGTTACCCAGAGCTCATCTACTATGTGAGCGAGATCGCCCTGAGTAATGAGGGGTACCGCCATCCTCTTCAGTGCCTTCTTGCTCAGGAATGGAATTTGGCCCAATTGACACCCAGGGGACATTCCCTGGGACTTACATTACCCAGTTCTTTTTCCAAAGGGAGGGCCCCACCACCAGGAAACTGCACAAAAAACATTCTTGCACAATAATCGTTGTGACTTTTTTGGGGGGGCAGGGGAGCATTGTAAAACGCCTCAACCAGGTCCATGCAATTTGCACAATCGTGCGCCTTGACCCAACTGTTTTCATAGGCTGGATACCCTTTCCAGGCCACGAGATATTGTACGGAATGTCAGAATTTTTGGGATGCCAGGATAGCCTCTACCTTGGCCTCTTCCTTATTTTCAATGATAATTGGTTCCAGTTCCTTGGGAGTTGCACCCTTGGAGGGTGACAGCTGAGAAACATGGAAAATGGGAAGTTGCTTCCAATGTGCAGGAAGCTTCAGTTGAAACGCCTTATTCCCCAGTACCTCCTCCACCAAATTAGGACCCAAGCATTTACTAGAAAACTTATGGGAAGGGGCCTGAATTCTTAAGTGTCAGGTATCGAGCATGATGCAGGAGCCCACTGTAAAATCATGACCCAGAAGGTGCTTATGATACGCGAACCACTTGTAGTCATCTATGGCTTTGGTGAGGTGTTCCCGCACTAAGGCTTGAGTCAATCTGATATGAGCAGTGTAGTCCATGGCAGCTTGAACCTCAGGCCACAAGAATGGCCTGACCAAAAACAAAGGATTATAACCCAACGTTGCTTCATAGGGGGAAAACCCTGTGGACGCGTGGGTCCCATTATTGTAAGAAAATTGGGTGAGAGGAAGATCATTAGCCCAAGTATCCTGCACGGCTGCAGCATAGCAACACAGATACTGTTCAAGGACTTGATTGACCCGCTTGGTCTATCCATCAGACTGGGGATGATACGCTGTGGAGCAACAGGGGGATATTTCAGGATTAATAGGAGTTCACTCCAAAACCGTGCTGTGAACTGTGAGCCACAGTCGCAGATGATCTCCTGGGGGAGACTAAACATCAAAAGCACATGGCGTACAAAAAGGCGGGCAGTTTCTTCTGATGTTATTGCAGAAGTGAAAGGTATAAAAAGGGAAGATTTTATGAAATGATCCCCCACTACCATCACCGCTGTGAACCCATTAGAATAGGAAAGTTTGACAATAAAGTCCATGGACACCGATGTCCATGGGCCCTCCGCCTGCTGTAAGGGTGCATGAGGCCATTTTTACCAGAGCAATCTGACTTTGCCCTGGTGCAAGTGATGAAATTGGCGATCCAGGTCGGAACCTCTTTAGTCAGACCCACCCAATTGAAGGTCCTCATGATCAAATTGATGCATTTTTTGTTACTGGGATGTCTGACTGTGGGGGGATGATAATGCGCGCAGAATACCTCCGATTGAAAGGAGGGGGGAACCCAGATGTGAGACCAAAAGTAATGAGTCCCTCCTCTAAGGAGTTTAGGGAGTGTTTGTGACTCAGGTGAGCCAAATGCTTGACCAACTCCACGCCCTCAGGGCAGGCCATTTGACTGGCTAAAACCTGAGCCACTAGCAGGACATCAGGAGCCAAAGCGGCAGATGAGATGATGGGGGGAACAAATGACAGGATTTGGGCAGCAGGGATCATGGTAACAAGATCCACTTCCTCCAGATCCGAGGAACGGTGGGCGGGGCTGTGGCTTAGAAAATTGTGAAGTACATTGAGTGCACCTTTTATGAATTTGTATTTAAAGTTAAATCTGCACAGGTCCTGATAGGTTTGGGCTTGTCAATGCGCCAATTTTTGGGGTTTGTGAAAATACAAAAGGGTCTGGTGATCCATGCGGACTGTTAATTCATGTTGAGCACCCTGCAACAGATACCACCAATGAGTTAATGCCCATGCAACAGCTGCCAATTCCTTGTCAATCATGGCCCAGGATTGCTCCGCGGCTGTGAACTTCTGGGAAAAGTAAGTGACTGGGTGCTCTAAACCATCATGCTCCTGAAGCAACACCGCTCCAACTGCTACCAATGAGGCGTTGCATGCAACAATATACGGCTTAGTGGGATCAGCATGATTCAAAATAGGTGGAGACATGAACACCTCTTTAATCAATTCAAACGCCTGTTGGCATTCGTCCATCCAACAAAATGGTACATTTTTCCCTGTAAGGGGCTAGAGAGGTGCAGCCAGCTGGGAAAGTGCCGGGGAAATTTTTTTTAGGAAAGTGATGGTTCCTAAGAAACTCCAAAGTTGTTTCTGCGTAGTCAGGGTTGGCCATTCTTGGATCGCGTTTAACTTGTTGATAGGGATTGCATAGCCATCTTTGAGGATGAGGTTCCCGATAAAGGTAACCTCCTATTTATAAAACTCACATTTGGAAAGCTTGATGAACAATCCTGCCTTATGCAAGGCGGCCACCACTGCTTCCAAGTCAGTAGCATGTTGTTTGGGGAGTTGGGGAGTGAATCAGGATATCATCAATGTATGCCACTGCACAGGTAAACCGGAGGTCACCCAGTACATTTTTGATCATACGTTGAAATGCAGCGGGAGCATTCTTCAGCCCAAAGGGCATTATGCGGAATTGGAAGATGCTGAACTTCATCCGGATTGCTGTTAACCATTCCCGCCCTTCCATTACCCAAATTTGATTGAAGGCGTTCACCAGATCCAGCTTAGAGAACACACAGGATTTGGAAATTTCCTGGCTGATTGTCTGCTCCAGAGGCAAGAGGTAGGGATCAGTAACCATTATTTTATTCAGATGACCGTAATCCATGCAGGGACAGAGAGAACCATCCAAATTTTTGGCAAAGATGATGGGGGAAGCGACGGGTGAGGTTTCTTTGAACAACCAACCTTTTTTTCAACATATCGTCCAACCAGGTATTGAGTGCAACTTCTTCCTCCACTGTATGGGGATACAACGGACAGTTGATGTTCACCAACTCTATGGTCATTTGAAACCCACAATGAAACCTAGTGTGCAGGGGCAGGCATTCCGCCTTCTCCATGTCAAAGATTCTTTGATAGCGCATTAAGCTCTTGGGAAAATCAGCTGGGATACCTGCAGAAGTGACTAGGGAGGTGATAGAACTGGGACTTTGTGTCTTCTTGAGGGTGTCAATCAAAGGGAATTTCCCTTCAGATGATCATTAGTAAATGACAATATATTAGACTCTAAATGATTCTTCACATGTTGTCAATGCCACCACCCCACACCTAAGATGACTGGGAACACCAAGTTCGGCATAGCCAAAAAGCAATTGCAGAAGCTGAATTGGTGGATTAGAAAAGGAACTGGTTGGTGAATGACATATGAGGTCTAGGAAGCAGATGAGGCCACCATCACTGAGGGACCCGCATTCATTTCCAGTTCTAATTGTTGTGCCAACTCGACACTCATGAAGTTTCCTGCAGCTCTGGTATCCACCAGGGCCTCAAAGGAGACATGATGCAAGCTGACACTGATCTTCATAGGCAATAGAAAATAAGCAAAGTTTGTTTATTGGAAGATTTGTCTGACTCTTTTGCGACTGAAGAAATAACTGGCATATTGGGGTTAATATTGGGGGATTTCGCTGGAGCAAAAATTGGGAGTACAAGGGTGGGGAAATGACTTCCTCCGTCTGGGCCTTGACAGATTCATTTATAGGTGACTCTGTATCCACCAACTCAGACACGGGGGTTACAGCAGGATTGGTACCCAGATCTACCGCTAGTTTGGAGATAGGTGCGTCATCTGCGTCTACTTTGGGTAACCCAATTATAATTTTCCCCTTTTGACAACGGGTAACATGATGGGGAAGGCATTAATGGTGGTCGAGGTGGCACATATTTGATCTACTGATCCTTGGATGGTGGACCAGATCTCATGATGAGCGGAACCTGAATCCAAGCCTGATCTAAAGACTGCCTGAAGCATATTGATAGAGAGACCTGATGCGGGGCCAGTTCATGGAAGGTAGAAATCAAAGAAACCAGGCTAGGGGCTTCAGCCATGGCGTAGATCAGTCTGAATAGGTGGTCCAATAATGACACAGGGGGTTTCAGGGCAGCTGATATGACAGCCATCAGTGGGGTGGGGTCTCCTGCTTGTGAGGAAGAGCGCAAAAGGCCTCTCACCCAATGGCGGGCATCCCCATCCATAGCGTCATACAATGCAAGCCCTTGTTGGGCATGGGATAACGCGGAAGTGTTTTTGAGCGCAATTGCTGTATGCATTTGCACCTCGGCAAGTGCATCAAGGACTTGATTGGCGATCTCCCAGGAGGGGACTCTTGAGCTTCCATCTGGGCTAGTGGAAGGAGGAGGAGATGAAATCCGCTCAGCTTGGGTGGATTGAAGAAGATTCCTAAGGTAGAGCGGATACTTCTCCCAAAATTGGAAAGTGACCAAACAAAGAACAAACAGCAAACTACTGATTGCACATTCATTTAATAAAGTGTAATTACTGCAGCATCCAGTTCGAAGAACAAGGTGGAAGTGGCTGGAAATAATGGTTGGTCAATTATGTCATGAAATGGCAGAAGAAGTTTAGACTGACCTTCCAGTTGGGATGCGTAAGCACCCAAAAAGCAAGCTAGAATGCCAGAGGCATTGCTGACTGAATGACTTGGTATGGAGCCAGGAAGTGGGAGATGACGGAGTGTTGGTGTAGCAATATGGTGAGAATGATCCTGATAATGAACCAAACAAGGCTGCCACAGACCCTGGATGTCTTGCTGTAGGGGGCAGAACCACAGATATGGTTTCAACAAGTTCACCAGTATAATGGACCAGTTTGACTGGAGAGACAAGGAGCAGATCCTTTCTTGAAGATGCTGGACATAAGTCCACAAGATCCCAGTATATTGTTGAGGGAAGTTCATAACAACAGGGTTAAATTTCCAGAAGTATCTAGCTCACTGAATCCAATCTATGACAGTGGGGCCATAGTGACCATGAGTACTGGTAGAGCCCATCCAGTATACAGACCAATGGGCCACCAGGGAAAAGCCATTGGGAATGCGCCATAAGGAAATCAATAAACTCTAAATTTATTGGTTTTTGGTAGTAAAATTTTATTGCAAAGGAAAAGGAAAAAAATTGACCAACAATTTTCTCAGTGCAATGCAACTGATTAAATAGTGGTTGATTGGGGTAGTGACAAGCTGGGATTGGGCCTCAATCTTGACCTAACCGGCTAATTATTTGGGAATGGGTGGATAAGTTCACTGGGAACTGACATCAAAGTATTTGGTGGCAGGCCAAGTTTCTGTCAGTTCAACCCCAAACGTCCAAACTGAGGCTCAGCTGCATTTCTGACAGTTGGCGCAATGACGTTTAGCCCAACAAGCCCAGGAATCCCCCAAGGCCACCCCACTTATGGGCGGGTTCATTTGGTTGGGAATGGGTTCAGGACGCCAAACCCACCCACACTCAGTCGCTGGGCCATTCGTTCAGTCAGTGGCATCACATGGCTGCAACGCCCAAATTGGCAACAGGGGACTTTGAACCCTTTTTGATGACATCTGATTCTATAGCCTGCCCGTTGAGGATGATCCCTGATGACTTTAGTAAGGGAGGTGATTTGTTCAACTAGCATTTTAACTAAATTGAAAACATCAGGCATTCTGGCTGATACATCAGTCTTCATGACTTTCCAGCCATTTGAGATCTGAACATTGGGCAGATTACTGCTCAAATTTGTTCCAATTAATTTCAAACTGACAATCTTGGCGCAGATTTCACTAATTCCCCATAACAGTTCTGCTGAGGTGTGTGGGTACTGGGGGTGGAATCTGAAGTGGAAGGGCTGTTATCCAGCGCTCATCTACTATGTGAGCGAGGTCGCCCTGAGTAATAAGGGGTACCGCCATCCTCTTCAGTGCCTTCTTGCTCTGTTTTGAAAAATGACCTGATCGACACCCAGGGGACGTTCCCTGGGACTTACAGGAGGCTTGGGCCAAAACTGAACATTAGTGAAGTAAAGTGTCAACGAGATGAACCAGATGAGGAACCAGTATGACATCCTCTGGCGTTGGCGGGATGGCAGGTGGCCAAACAACCAAGCTTGAAATTGATCTGCGAGGTGGGAGTGGAAATGACGCACATCTTCACATAGGGTAGGGGCAGTACCAGAGAGTGCATCAAGGACAATAGTGTGGATCATCCATAGCGCTATTGCAACAATTAAGGCGTGGAGCAAAGGGTGGATAGTGGAGGACATGGAAAAGCGAAGAATTTTTTAGACAAGATGAAAGCCTGCTCACTCTTCTGGCAAAAGAGGAGCATAACACCTGCCAAATTGCCTGTGAAGGCAGGCAATCTTCCAAGCGATGGACTAATGACCCATATTGACGTACAAAATGCATGAAGATTGAGATGCATTGGAACGCTCTGCGATCTGGTACACTTTTCTTTTTTATCTCCACGCATGAAACGGATTTTGGGTTGTAAAAGAGGATAGTGATTATACATCCAAATGTTCTTCTATGTCTCCAAAGAGTACAGGATGTCAAACATGTCAAAGTTGTCCACACAGGCAATGAGGTGTTGACTTTGGGGTACCAGGCTGTTTAAAACGACTTGCCCATGGACTTATCTTTGAAATGGAGAGATAGATTCTTCTTGGTGGTGTGTATAATGATGCTGATTCTCCACTCTGTTCTCTGCATGGAGAGGAGAATAAATATAAAGTTGTGCAGCGTCCCATGTGGGCCTGCAGCAGAGGGATGAGAGGCTAGATAGTTAAGGGGATAATGTTGTTAGGTAGGATTAAAAAGGCAAGGGCGCGGGAAAAGTTGGAGTGGCCACGCTTGACTAGTGGTGGTATAAGGGTGTGGAGTTTGTGAGCGTAGCGACCCAGGTGCCAAGTATTTTTGCGGCATGGGCCTCAAAGTTGAGCAGGCTCATACCACCACTATGGCGTAGGCCAAACATGACATCCAGGCGCTCAGGGAGGGGCGTCCTAAACAAAGCCACCCTTGTAGGAGGGCGTACAAAGAGCGGAAGAAAGATGGGGAAATGCGATAGCGTGGGCCATAAACCAGACTTTGGACAGGAGCATAGATTTGGCAAGCACAACCCAGCTAGGGAGGGTAGTCTGGTGGGCTCAAAGGGACGCGATGCAATTTGTGACATTTTTGAGGCTGTGGTGCTCCATTACCAATGAGGCATACCCTCCCGCTTCTAGCCACATATCAAAATGGCACACCAGACCAGTAATGGGCCTTAGCACAAAAGGGAGCACAAGCGGGGTGGTACAGTGAGGACAGGGCAAGCAAACCTGAGAACTAGCTTTTGAAGCAGCTAGGTAATGGGTTTCTGGTGACTAGCGGTCTTGATACCAGCCAAGGAGAATTACTTCGGTTTTAGAGGCTTTAAGTGTGGCGTTACTGACCCTGGAGTAATCCTGGATAGTTGCCTCCAGTGCACGTGCATCCTGTTTTTTAGATACCCCAACCAAACAGTCATCAGCAAATGCCAGCATCTTAACTGGTGCTTGGACTTGCACATGGACACCAGTAAGGTGGGCATTCACATTGTATAACAGTGGGTCGAGGCTGAAGTTGTACAAGAGGGGATTTAAAGGGTCCTTTTGGCGGAGACCCCTTTGAAGGTGAACAATATCAATGAGGAAACCAGGGCCACAAAAAGCCATTAGGGCTGATTCCATAAGCAATATCACCCAATTAATGAACCGATGGGGGAGGTGGAACTTGTGGAGGCAGGATTTTGAGTTAGTTCCAGTTGACCCTATCATAAGCTTTCTGCTGGTCTAAGAACACAAGCGCACCAGTACCATGGATTGGCAGACGTTGGCTATGATGTGTATGTTGTCCCATATTGACCGCTTGGGGATAAAACCAAATTGCTCAGAGAAGATTACATCAGAGGCAACTTCCCCTAGGCGGTTAGCCATAATTCTAGCAAATAAATTAGTATCTGTATTAGTAAGTGCTATGGGGCGCCAGTTGGCCAAGTCCAGCTTATTCCCTTTTTATACAATGGTATCATGTACTCTTCCTGGCCCCATGAAGGAGGCGTTTTTTAACAGACATTGATTCATTGAGGCAAGCAAAAAGAGTAGAAATAATTTAATTTCTCTTATAGAACTCATGGAATCCTACCTGGACCTGGGCACTTCCTGTGTGGTGCACTGCAAACGGCATACCAGAGTTCATCCTGAGTAATTAAATTTATCAATCTCAGGTAACTGGAAATCGTGCAGATATGTGCGCCATTGAGAAACTCATCAATTCTGCTCAGTTTGACTGGATAAGAATGATACAATTCAGAATAATAATTCCAAACTTTGATTGCCACTTCAGCTAGAATTTATGCAATGGAGTAATCTGGCCGCCTCACCTGTGTGAAGGCCAAGCTCTGTCATGGTGCAAAGAATTTTTGAAAAAAATAGTTGGAGCATGTGTCACTCACCATTATATTTTTCAACTTGAACTAAACGCAAAAACGATGTTTGCGTTGTCTTACCAGTGCGTTGAGATGAGCAGACACTCCTGCCCACTTGCGACCCCAATCTGGGATGTAGCATGCGGCAGGGGCATTAGACTCCAGTTGATCCACTTCTGCAAGCGTGCACATAATGACTGCCAAGGCAGCCCATGAGCGACATGATGAGAGGTGGCGTGCCTGATGGATAGTGTTCACTTTGAATGTTGACCAAGCAGAAAGTGGGTCTGCACAGAATGGTGTGGTAAGCTCTGGTGCTGAAGTTTCAGTGTCCACTCATGAGGAAAACTTGGGCGACGTAATCTCAGCTGAACGAAGTTTGCACTAATTTGGAGCCTGTGCCGCTGGTCTTGACAAAGTGAAGGAAATTGACACCATGCTGTGGTTGGATAAAGCAACTTTGGTCATCATAAAGTGTGCAATCTGGGACTGAAAGTTTAACAGGGCAAGCTTAAGGTCATTGTGGGGCACAGATCTAAAATGGCTGTAGTGCACATGGGGATGGGACATGTTGGGAGCAGCGGTGCATGTTTAAGAAGTGTATCCAAAAGCCCCAAAGTGGCTTTTAGAACGCGTAGTTTGATGCGCCCCTGCAGGGGGTAGGCAATGAAGGCCTGCAGTTGGTGGCCAGGTTAGCCCAGAAGTTCATGTCACTCACCACAAATGGATCAGGAGGAAGAGGGAGAGAAGTTACAGCTAAGTGGATTTCCTCATGAGCCCGTTTACAGGTCAGGGAATAAACATTAATGATAGTGTGCACTTCATCATCCCAAGAAAAGGACACTATGAGAACACAGCCATTAAGGTACAAATTTTTAGAAATAAAATTAAAGCTACAGGTCACACGTATAAGTACCCCACTGTGCAGCGACCAAAAAGAAAAGGAGGAGAGGAGCATGGTTGCTCATGGTTCCTTGGCACTGTGTGGACAGTGAGATTTCTGAATGGCTAGGATTTTTACAAGTAAATTATTCTTTAACAAGAAACTCAGTTTCCTAGCCTGGGATGGTGAGGACTTGAGTCCAGAATTGTTAAACGTCCCTATTTTGAAGGCTCCCCCATTGTACCTTAGATGTGTGGGAATCCAGCTGTTTTTCACTAATTGATGCGGATGGCGGCTGGATCCACAAAATGGTTTTTTAGATAATATAGTTATAAAAACACTAATAAACAAAAAGTTGTTTCTATAAGGTTTAAAAGTTTCAGCAAGGGATAAAAATGAACTACCTCAATATCCAACTGGTCAGTATTTAAACTGTATTGAGGATCAAAGGGAATCTAATGATAAGTTTGGAATGGGTTGTTACCATCCAAATAAGTAACATGTTGTAAAAATTTACTGGAGGGGTTATTATCAGCAAACAACCCTAGTAATCTTTTTACTGCTCAGATTCAGTTCCTTGTGCACTTTGTCTGCGTTGTATAGTATATTAGATTAGTGGTTGATAATATTATGACGACTACTATCCATAGTTGAGTGTGAATTCTTATATCTCGGCCCAATGCTTGGCCAGTATTCCCAATTAGATACTTGAGATGTCATGATCTAGGGATTTGTTCCCTCATTCTGTCCAACCTGATCTTTGCTGAGATTCCCTGGTGAAATTCTCTTCATTCCAACACACAGTCATCAGCAATCTCCAATTGTGTCTCCTTCTTCTCTAGATCCCAGCTCAGATCTTTTACTCTTTCATTAGGAGTCTCCCAATTAACGCACACAGCAATAATATCCTTGAGAAGAATAACACAATTGAAAGCTGATGATAGTTTATTATTAAACTATATACCAGATGAAAACTATAGAACTAAATAACTTAGTTCTAAACTCTGGTTTTCTTATTAGGAGTGAATTTTAGGGAATTTATAGTGGGTATTCAGTTGTCTAACCCTCAGTTGGCACCTCTTCAATGAAATGGCAGCTGTTGCTGTTGAATCACCCATCCTCATCTTGGTAGCGATGGTCTTCCCTATCCTGGCTAGGATTCCGTCATTGGACATCCTCAAGACCTAAGTGGAAAGAGTCAGAAAATGTGTCCCTAACGTTTTCCTCTTGATTCAAGTGAACCAATTATATTTGGCTACCGATCTGCTCAGGTAATGGGAATTATTACACACTAAGGCAGATCACTCACCAACCAATCAATTCACTATTTTCAGGCGGCATCACTTGCCTTGCAACTTGCTATTCATTCCCAATCAGCTGGTGATGAAACCTGACTGATCCCAATTGGTACACCTGATAGTTATTCACTATCAAATGCCCCTATTTCATTGGCAACTCCGCCTAACAAGATCTTAAGTATTTATCTGAATTGATCCCCAACGGATATGACCAGGCTAATATCCCAATTCCCCCAAACATAGTTACTCCAAACTTGGGCCAACCAATTTCCAGTTCACTTTGCCTTAGAAAATTATCCCCTAGCGATTCCTGGTAATCTAGCAGGCTGGGAATACGGGCAAAAATCCAACATATGTAAATATGACTTATTGAAGCCCAGAAAACTCATTTCAATTTGGCTGAACGACCAATGGGGAGTTATTAGGTAAGATGTACCTATGGGGTAATGATTTTTTATATTTTAGCCAATTCCCATTTGCAAATTTAAACATCTTTGGGGACCCCCGCCCAGCCTATAAAAGGGGGTGGTCCCCGCTTAGGTGTTAGCTTTAGACTTGATGTGGCCCAGGGAGGAACATCCAATGGACTCACCTGATTTTCTCACATGGCTCGGGTAATCTGATTGCCTGATTTAGTAGTATTTGCCCGTTTAATATTTTTAAAGGGTTTACCCCAAATTGGGGGTTTCACCAAGAATTGGCCAGGGATTTTTTGGCTAATATTGTCATTATTTTTGTTCAAAGCCATATTATTAGGAGATTGGACATGTAATTGGCCAATCAGATTTGGGGAGTTGGAACTATTCTTACCTAAAACATTATTTTATCAAAGTTGAGATGGCAATTGTCTAACAAGGTGCTATGGGAAGGGCCACCTTGCCAATCCTTTGACACTTTAGCAGCAGCAGCAGTTTTAGATCGCATATTTGGTACTTAGTACAAGGTCTTGAGGTCATTCTTCACTGTGGGTTTAGTATTGGTTTTGGTGTTTGCTGATCTGTTTTGACCTTTTGTGTTGCTGTGTACCCGAAGTGCAACATTGGAGGCCAACAAAAACTTGAGAGGTAAATTGGTGGTAGAATCAGTTTTTGATTGGGGCTTTTACATTTTGCTCAGGTAAATCTGACTCATCCATCTGGGCTTCATGTTTATTGGCCCAATCTGACTGGTGAGTGGATTATTGAGCTACTTCAACTGTGGATGACTCAATGTCATCCTGGGTCTGGGCAGGCAGGATCACGGACGTGGCCATAGCTGCTGCCTTAGTCACTTCTCTGCGGGCCTATTTGGCCTTTTTGCATTCTTGTGGAGACACAGGTTTTACCTGGATCTAACACCCCTGCGCACCCCAAAGGAATGTGTCATCGGTGTCAATGTCTGGTTTGTGATGGTATTCGGTGCTTCCCATTGCATTGGGAGGAATTTTGTTCTGTACAATGCCCTTTTTGGAGGGGAAGGTGTGTGCCTTATGGCCAAAAGCATGACAGAAGGTGCGGATAGGGGGTGCGCTGTCCACTATAATAGAGAATGGTTGGGTTTCTTTCCCAGCAATATTAAGCACTGCAGTGTATGGTATTTGGGTTAAATCTTCTGCTATGACTGCAGATGGGGTGATCACTGCAATCGCTTTGACTGTGCTAAGCTCCAGAGTTAGGTTTGAAGCACTGCATTTCAAAAAATTATAGTTCCCCGTAGCTTTTTAATAAATCTGAGAGGTAACTCTCATGTACTGTATGTTTTACCATATTGAGGAGTTAGTTGAATGTAACAAAAATTTGGTTAGACTTATTTAATGAGTGTGCTTTGTTTTGACCACCCGTTGACTGTCTGGGAGATCTACCACCACACGCACCTGTGCAGTTTTGTCCGCTGCTTGCTTGGTTTCAAACCAGAGCTCTAGAAAACCTTCAGGTCATAGAATGAGGTGCTATGTACACGACAAACAGGAAGTTTTTGTGTACATTGCTACAGAACTTTAACCACAGTGTCATCAAGTTAATATACAAAAAACTCGAAGGCCATGCTCCACTGATGACTGGGGCTTGGAATGTGGAGTTTTAATGTATTGGTTGCATTTGGTTTTCCAAGCTAAAATCTCCAGTGAGATGCTCACCGCCATTTTCTTAGTTTTTCCCTGGCCACCAGTGTTTCTGGGGAATTTCCTAACTTTGGATGGTGTAAAGACCAATCCTGTACCCTTTAATTTACTAGACATCTACTACCAACATTGGGTGCACACTAATATCCACAAAGAGATTATCAAACTTACCTAGTCTTGAATCAAATCAGTTGCAATTAATGATTGCAACGATAAAAAAAGTACACGTTAAGGTCTTATTAACAATATATAAAAAAGAGCAAACTAAACGCAATTGTACTTTATTAATTTATTTCTGATTTTGGTAAGATGTGAGGAATATCAACAAGTTAAACTTCAAAAATATTCACTGACTTAAATAGATGTTATTCCTCAAGCATTATTCCACCATTTTCTTTGGGCCAAAACAACAACGACGCGATGGTTGTGTGGTTCCTGTTCTTATCTACCACTTCCATGAGACATCAGAAATTAATTTGTCAGGGCTGAGGTTCCGCAGGCAGCATCCTCCCCACAAAAAATAGATCCAGTGGCTTTTGCCACCTCTTAACAAATACCTCCAGTCACTAAAGCAACACACTAACAGAGCCCCTTTAGTGAGCACCATTGTTGAGAGTTTTCATTCTCAGTAATAGGTGACTCTATTGGTGTGCTAGGCCTGATAGTATGAATACTGCTGGCCTTGCTCTGTCACCATCATTGGTGACCTTTCCCTATAAATCCACAGGGCAACCTACCAACCCAACATACCAACTTCTCCACCATCTGAGGCTTGGCCACTCATTATGGCTCAGAGGTCTACTCCTGGGATTTGTCTAACGATTGTGATTCAGTGGCCTCTATTAAATCCCTTGGTGTTCCTCCCTTTCAAACCTTCAAGTTCATCATTGTTGCTGCTAGTTGCCAAGTTTCATCAGTGTTTCCATCCAGGTCTAGGGTGGGAGTTGGTTGCACCAACCCACTCCAGGTATTTTATCCCAGCACCTAACCTCTGGGGATCTCCATTAAAACCTCTACCACCTAGCTAACCTCTGTCCACTGAAAACTTAATAAAGGTAGACAAATAAAAGATCTTTATTAAATAAGAGAATAAATTATTTATAGGCTTTTCTTGCCTATCCATATCATTGACATCCATTTTTTGGCATTTTTCAGCACTCTCCTGGCAATTACCCCTTTTTAGCATTTATCAGCACTCCCACTGGCAATTCTCCTGGTTAACTTATCATCGTCATTTTTCCATAATTATGTCAATTCTTGAAATGTTGTAATCTGAATTAATTAAATATCAATATTGTTAAAACCTGGAACTATTGGCCCCTGTAGTGAGCACCAAATGTTGAAATTGGTTTTTCTGATATTTCTAGCTTTTATTAGCATAGGTTTAATATGTTTACAAATTGCATTGCTTGATAGATATATGTGAGCCATAAGAGTATGACAATTATCATCCATAGTTGAATAATTAAATTAGATGTGGTACAACACTAAACTTGAAATAATCCAAGACATACCGATTGAAACTAAGGGACTTCTTCCCTATTCTGGCTAAACTTAATCCACTCTCAGATCTAGAGGTTCCCTGCCTTAGTTCTCATCACACTGAGTCAGCTGAGATTCACGTCAAAGGTCTGCTTCTCTTCTAAGGATATCTGATCCTTAATCTTTATACACACAAATGAGTTCAAAATTATTGTACTACAACAATAATTTACTGAAGATAAATAGAACATATTAATGATAGTTGTAATCATACAAAAATCTTTATTATTAATATGAAATGCCAGATAATTTATATAGGGGTTTGGTGCCCAACTCCTCAGTTAGCGCCTCAACCATCAATTGACAGCCATTGCCCTTAGATTTCCTTACAACATCTCTACTGGCGATGGTCTTTTTCATTAAATTAGGGATTCCTCCGTCAACATCCCAGAGATCTAAAAATGGAAAGAGCCAGAAAACGTGTTTCTAACATTTCCGCTCAATCACAGAAAACCAACCACATTTGGCTAGCGACCTGCTTAGGTGATGGGACTCTTTACCCATTATAGCATGTCATAAACCAACTGATTGATTTGCTAGTTGCAGGTGGCATCACTCGCCTCACAACTGCTGATCAAATTTCTTTTCAGTCAGTTGTGAAACCTGACCAATCCCAAGAGGTACACATGATAGTTAATCAGCGTTTAACTATCAGATGCCACAATTTCAGTTGGCAACTCTGCCAAACAAGATCTTAAGCGTTTGCACAGAAGGATCTCTGACAAAACCAAACCCAGAAAGTTACTCAAAACCCTTGTACATTATTAACCCAAAATCAAGGTCAACCAATATCTGATTTATTTGCTAGCAGGAATTACCAATAGCAAAACAGAAGATAACCTAGGAAGCTGGAAAGGTGGACAAAATCCCAAAAAATCTTTAGCATAAGTTGTCAGTGCCAAAATTAACCAATTTGCTATCAGGGATAGTTCCCAATATTCTCACAAAGTCAAAACAGAGCTATAACTCATACTAATAATGATTATTCTCAACATCCTCAACATCAGTCGCTGGTGTTCAAATAGGTGCAAATTATTAGGATTATTCCCAATATATCATGGACAAAAATTTTGTAATTTACCATCCTAATTGATAATATTAATCATTTTGACATCCTCAGCCTCAGTTGCCAGTGTCAAAATATGCACTTTACCTATTAAAGATGATCCAATACTTTTTTGATCCGTAGATCAAGACAGATCAACCCAAACAAATGGGGAGCACAAGTTATGGTCTTATAACATTATTATATAAAAAATAGCAAGCTAATTGGCAATTGTCTTAAATTAATTAATTCACTTTTTTGGTAATATGTGAGGAATATCACCTGGTTAAACTACAACATGATGTTGATAAAATGTTTCTAGACGTAGGTAGTTTATTTACTTTAGATGATTAGCCCAGTTTCAACCTAAAGCTAGCAATTTTTGATTCAAAGTTAAGCTAAATTTTTGAAAATTGTGTATCTCTGAACTCTAAGCTCAGTGAAGTAATTATTTACAAGTTTACTCTTGGTCCCTTCCATCACAATCTTTATCAATTTGGTATCTTGGGTCTTGTTCTAGCAAGCTTGGGATGTTGGAGGATATCATCCAACTGTCTGGGAAAAGTTAGGTTAACAGAAGACCCTAGTATAAGGCTTTTGGATAATTATATACCAAAAAGTATTTAAAGGTAAAATCTCCTTAAATGTTGAATAGCCTTGAATTTTGTATATACTAGAAACAACCAAATACATTGCAAAAAATAAGCAATCCACTTTGTTTCCAGGGAGTGATATCTAGGGAGAATGAAGTCCCAAAGATTTGGAGAAAATCGCCAAGAACTTATGAGACTAAATCTGTATTTGATTCCTGCTTTGGGATTTCAACAGCATCCTACTATCTTTCAAATTTGGGAAATTGGATTGTTTAGTTTAGTTGGGCACCTACAGCGATGGTCAATTATTTAGATTGGGTTTGAACTCCAACATCAAAAGGTATCAGTTTTCAGATTGGGCTGAAAAATTTACAACGCCCCTGCTAGAGCTTGGCGTAGAGGGTAAAGGGATGTAAATACAGATGATGTACCTTATTCACTATATTACCCTGGTCCACCTCAACGGTGGTATTCTGCTTTCCCCTTTATAGATGACCTTGTGTTCACGTTGGAGGATCACCTGCTTGTTAAAATAAATCCTGCACGTATATTTAGGAATAAGCTTGTCTGAAGATCCTCAATATTTAGCCAGTTCTTATGGTATGTTGACTTTCAGAAGCTTACTAGGCTTTTTTAAATAATTATGACTCTTCTGGTAAATTTTGTTTATTTTGACCCTATATTTTGGAACTTATACAGAGGCAAGCAACAATACTAGCTGTAGATTTCTGCCCTAACAGCTTGCCAACAATCTCAATAGGAACCATTTCTGATAAAAACCAGATAAAGAGTATTAAATGAATGTATCTTTTATTACGTTATTTTTATTTAAAAATATTGATGTTCTAAATTGAGGATGCTATTACTTAGCCAGGAGCTGGCATTTATACCTCTAAGGCATCTACTGGCCATACTTTCAAGCATGCAAATTTTCATCAGATATTATTTTTCACCTCAGTTTGGCCCTTTAATTGATAAAACCATGACCTTTTACTAAGCTATTAGTGGCAAAATACTCTCAAAATTGGGAAGTTTTCATTTATAAAAATTGCAACTTGAATATCAAAATATCCTTAAGTCAGCTTAAGTTAAATTTAATCATAAAGCTGATGAAATATGACTTCTGGGAAATTTCACATCAATCTAAAGTAAATAACATACCCCTAAATGGAATGTATGTAAGACTATCATTAGCACTGGGTTATCTCATTTGTTCTACCCATGTGCAAGTGCTATTGTGCCAATTACTAGGATTGACACACAAAATTTTCAATAGGGCAGAAAACTGATTGTAATAATTTGAGGGCAATCTTATTGTTTTTATTGGCCTATGGAATTTTTAGAGCTGTTTAAGAATTGATCCCAAGTTGATTTTTTAAAATAAGAGTTGAGATCATACATGGTTAATTGGGATTAATAGCTGAGCTGTTATAAGAGTCATCAGCCTGAGTTGTTGCATGTTAGTCAGCCTGAGTTGATGGGTTATTAAAGAGTTTATTTTTCAATTCAACCACTAGAATCTGATACCATGTAGGTCCTGAGCAATTTGAAAATAATTTGTTATTCCTTTTACCTGGCCATTAATGGTAAAAAAGAACCAAATGAACTGGCAAAAAGGTATGTGGGGGAATGTTTATTGTGAAACAGTTTTGTCTCTCTAGAGATGATAGCAGATAAATTCTCCAATGCAATTTTTTAAAGCCAAATTATTTCATCGGTGATAACTTTCATAGTAACTTCAGGGGCTTTGGGGTGGCATATTATAACATAGATAGTACTTGAGAGCAATTGAGAATTTCTTCCATAAAAGCTTGGAAGGGCAATATATTATAATTTGATGGTGGCTAATTTGGTAAGCCAGAATTGCACTGGGTAAGTATTGTGATTGCACTGTAGAGGGTTGGTTGAGGCCGCTTTCTGAAGAGTGAATGTTAAGGTTGCATTAACTCATTCTATTATACCCATTGGTTGAAGGATGATAGTGGGTTGTAAACAAAATATTGGGTTTAATATTTTTATATTTGCACCTTTAATGACTTAAAATTCTGCCATTGTTTAATAGTATTATGCTAGGTCACCAGCATTGTCACAGAGAGTGACATATTTCCTGGTATTAACCGCCCCTTCAAAGCCAAGTCCAATAAGCCCTTGGAGCAAAGACCAGAACTCCTAAGGGCCACTGATGACCTCTCAAAGGTCTTTAACAGAAAATGGGTTATGGCTTTGCCAGCCAGGGCTGAGGTAAACGGCCCTTCTGAGGCGAAAACCCTGGCAAGAATCAAACTTAAAATTAGGAAAGTTATATGATATGAGGTTATGGAATTTGGCTGAATTTGTAAAATTCGAAATTATTTAAGAACAAAGAATTTGTGGTTCAGATCAGATTTCAATAACCATTTGGAAACTTCAAGAATTATTCTCCTTTAAATTAAGTCCCAAGCTGAGAAAGGCTTTTTTTCTCAGATACTCTGATCAATCTAATAAAATTTAGGATTTTTTGGCAAGTTTCTTGTATTTTTTATTATTTCAACAAAAATACATCTTTGAGAAGTTCCACAATTATTGGAGTCCATTTTCCGCTCTGGTTTGCCACTACCGCTGTATGTGAGTCCTCCACCCACTCTGCCTACTATTCTGCCAGCTCCGCTGCTTCCTATTTCGCCAACTCCGCCACTTCCTATTTCGCCGCCCATTGTCCTAGATTTTATGCCACCCTTACCAGGTTCCAGGACCTCTTGTCCCTGATGGTTGTGGCCAGTTTAATGTGCGTTTTGCTCCACAGATTTATATGGAAACATAATACTGACCATTTAGGACGTCTCTTCGTTTTTCTAGGTCACTTGCCTTGTTGCCACACCTTTGACCTGGGTCTTTCCCCTCAGCGACCTCCTGCGCTTCAGTTTCTCTGACATGCGCTGGGTGATTATACTATTTTAAGAAAAGAGTTGATAGATTTGGCCAAAGCTGAGGAAAGGATTTGGCTTCAATCCATTTAAAAGATATTTGATAGACAGTATGAGGAATTGATGGCTATTATATGATTTAGGTAAAGGGCCCACAACAATGCTAAATAGATGAAAGGGTTCAGAAGGAGGAACCACTGGATGTTGGGGTAGTGGAGTAGGGTCAGGATGGCATTTACATAGCTTGCAAGCATCCAAAACATTATTAATGGAGGGAGCATCCCTTCTTAGCAAAACTGGAATTTGAGTCTTCTTCAGGTCTTTAAATACTTCCATAACCAACATGCAGATGTTTTTCTAAGATTATACCAGTTTATTCAGAGGGACAAATATTTTAACATTGGATCAACACTACCTTTTAGAGGTGAACATCCCAGATTTTAAATGTTCGCTAACCTTTTCTAATAACTCTTTAAGGATTGATATGGGATCATCTTTCCACAGTTGGGGTTGACTTATGAGATCAAAGAGTTAATCCTCCTAAGGTTCAATTAAAGTTACTGTAGGTAATCTGGACAAACACTCTACATTTTGATAGATAAGCCCTAGATGATGGACTAAAAAGAAATCACAAATTAGGAGTTTTATTCTATTATTCCAAACGCCCATCAGGATCTTTTAATTTTCTGAAGCCATCACAACAAGGCATGATCAGTAAAAATTGTGAACTGGTCCCTATAAAAATAGGGTTCAAAATGTTTGATAGCAATTAAGACAGCCAGGAACTTATTTTCTGGTACACTATAATTGCGTTCAGTTTATGATGAAGAATTGCTTTATAGGCAGTTGAAGTTTTTGGCCTACTCCAGATGGCTGGTTCTTCTTCTATGGTAAGGTGGAGTCTCAAGCATCTATTGTATGGTAAAATAGACCAGATGGTGACAATAGTTAATATAAACTTCTTTGAACTAACACTTTGAAGTTATATTATTTTGTCATCACTTGGACAATAACTCGCTTCCCTGATCCTTCTAGCACCAAGTAAATTCTTGATTTGATACATCTTAAAGGTATAAGATATAAAAAGCTTATTAATTAACCTATGAACTCTTGGTAATATTTGATGATACTTTATTAGTATCAACTAGGAGATAATTTATAAAGTTTAATGTTGGCCACATCTTACCCATGACGCCTCATTTTCAATGGCACTTGGCCAAAGAAAAACGCAATAAGTTCGTCTGAGGGTCTACAATCCTTTTGACTCAGGGGCATCTCGCACAGCCTCAGGTTTGATGTCAAGCTTGTAATTTTCAAGACAGCATTTCTGACACATCTGCAAATAGCTGAATCAATGCTCCTCTCAAGCAATTGGCAGCTCATACCAAGGTAATTTGTACCACTAATTAGTAATTAATTTGATCAAAAACTTGATTGCCATCAAAGACTAACTTTGTCATAGACCAACAAAGCCCAAATGCCTGAGTCATCAAGTTGATTATTATTATTAAGTCCGACCTATACAACAAAGACCTTGGTACTGTGTTATCATAGTAAAATATTAATTGGAATTGCTAGGCTCCGGATCCCAAGCTTCACATAAGCATAGGATATTCCTGATCCACAATCATTGATACCCAATATTATCTATAATAAATTAAGCATGTTTACATTATTATGTCCCTATCATATATCCAATGATTAGGTCCAGTGAACTACTCAACACTTCCCCCATCTTGACTGGATAAAGGCGGTGGGTACCCTTCTTTCTGGGTCACTATGTCTAACTTTTTGCGCTCATCAAAATATGAATGATATATCAATAGCCTTTTGGCCCAGGACAGACGAGACTTCTTAAGACTGAGAAAGTCCATGCGGCATGTTATTGACAAAACAGGCGTGTTGCCTTCAATTTTTAAGCTGGATTAACTAGCTATGCTTCCATGGTACCAGAGAGTTTGGCTTCACATACTGCTGTGACTTCACCAATCATCAATGAACCTGAGCATGTCAAGGTTGGAAAATGACATCATCCTTGGGACTAACGTTAAAGACGAAGATGCTTGCAGGAGCCAAGAAGGTAAAGTTAGCAGGCCTCCCTGACCTCAAGCATACCATAGACCAAGCTGGGTAAAGGCAATATATGCTCAAGTTGGTCCTATGGAAGCAGGCAAAGTTTGGCCCATTGTTAGAGTAGGGTCATTAAAATGAACTAGCTTCCTTACAACAGAAAAAGTTTCACTTCAGTTTTTGGGTGAATGGGGTCTTGAAACCTGATCAGTTTTCACATTATCCATCTCGGGTAGTCCAGTTTTACACTTAATCACCTAAGTTCAGTTGATTACTCAATATATCATTTTACCTGATTGAAGCATGCACCTATTGGTGAGCCTTGGCTTCAACCCACTTCCCTCAACTAATTGTTTTGCCAAATTTCCTTAAATTTTCCATGTTGGGACCAACCTTCACTGTTGGTCGACCAACCCTAAATAAGGTCCTTTATTAATACACCTTTTTTATTATGTTATCTCGGATATTCCTGTGCATGGACCTCTTTGAGGAAGTATTGTGCAAAATTAACAACTTAATTTGTACAACAGTAAGTCTATCTGCCAGTGCACCTTTGGGCCGCCCAGGTTCCCTCCAACCTAGAACGCCTAATCCTTACCCCTCTATGCACCTTGATGCTCCTTTTTGGTTAAATGTCCTAGGGATAACCCTTTCCTTCCTTAGTTACTTAAGCCCAAGCACTCTCTGCGGGCTTTAGTAACTTTTGTACTATCGACTAGTTTAATGGCGTTGGCTCTGTGCACCATGCAACTCCACACTGGAAACAGGAGATATATAGACAATCCCCTTACATTAGTCGACTAACCACTTAATTTTATGTGCACAAACTTTTCTGTATGGGACTTTCACAAAGCAAAAACGTTGTGCGCCAGCTGTGGGCTTTGGCTGTGGTCAGCCGCTCCACTATTTCCTCATTTTCCTAAAGTTTTTAGCATCTCAGCGTTATTTTGGCCGCCTCCAACTGGAAAGTACCCACCCTTTGTGTTTATACCTGGTGGATACGGATGCTTCATGGTCAGGAAATCTTGATTCCCAAATTTTCTGCCGAAATATACAAATTCTTTATAAACAATTGGCTTCACCTAAATCACGTTCAGATGATGCCAGCGGAATCTTTAAAGCTGGGCCTTGGAGTGATAGCCTTAGATAATGTCGCGCAATCCGTTGCTGTTATTGGGATAGGGTCTTTCACATCTAAAAATAAGTTTTATAACAAAAACACCAGATATACCTTTGAACCATATTTGCTCTCATATGGATCAGAGATGGATCCTACTCCTGTGTATCAAATCATCCCTGAAAAACCCCGTTTGACATCCTCTATAATTTTCAGCATTAGGGGGTTGAATAAGAGCTGCATTTACAATACAAAAATGTATAGCCCCTTCTGAAGATATGGTGGGATATGTGGCCTCAGTAGTAAGAGTGGCCAAATATCCCTCCCCATTCTTGATTCAAACACATACTATGGTGACATGTTAATGCCAGATTATGAGTTTTTTGGTGATGTTCTGGCGCTGTCTGCTATAAATAAAGATCATTCTGGGTATTTTCTACTGACTACTACCCTTTCCTCCCCTTTAGGGAAATTCAGCACCACTATTCTGGTGGATACTGGCGCCTCTGAAAACTTTATGGACCAAAGCCTAGCCGAATACCTTGAGATGAGTTAATTTCCAGGTGGTATGGTTAGGTAGGGGCGTCCCAAGGTATCCCCACTCTGAAGGTTATTGGGACAGTGGACTATCAGGTTGCAAGTACAACTTGTCCTATTACTTCCAAACTATCAAAAACCTCTTGCTCCCTATCATTTTGGAAGTGGAGTGGTGGCGGAAGTTTGACGTCATAACCAGCTTGAAAGAGAATACCATATTTCTTACATTAAAGAATGGTCGCAAATTAGTTGTTCCTTTGCCTGAGGCTAACATTCAGGGAGAATTTCCCCACTGGCCCACCTTCACACCATTAGCCTTGCCCCTATGCTGAAGCCCACCGTGGAGATTCCCCTACCTTCTTGTTTGGAGAGTTTGGGATCTTCCTTTGATGCAGGATCAGCTAATGCACTACCTGATCACTCTGAGTTCAAATGTGAGTTCAAACTCACTATAGATCTGGTGTGTATATCTTCCCACATCTACCCATTGACTGTCCAGGAGGAAGAGGTGTTAGACGTGTGGGTGAAGGAGTAGTTAGCCAAAGGAGCGATTTTTCAGCGTACCTCCCCTGTTTGCTCCCCTCTTCTCTTTATTGAGGAGGCTGATGGTACTCTACGCCCATGATAGACTATGGGAACCTCAACAACGTCACAATACCAGATCTACATCCCATCTCTTTGTATTCTCAGATTTCTCGCTATGTGGAGAAGGCTAAGTTTTTCCAAGATGGATTGCCTCAAAGCGTTCAATCAGATTCAGATTAAAAAGGGACAAGAGTGGTTAACCGCAATATGTACCAGAAAAGGGATTTTCCAATTTCAGGTAATGCCCTATGGGCATAAGAATGCCCCTGCTACTTTCAACGCCGAATTGATGCAGCGTTGGGGATTTGTAAGGGGTATGTGCGGTTGCCTACATGGACGATATCCTGGTGTTTTCCCCTGATCATGAGTCCCATGCGGTACACCTTTGGCAAGTGGTGGAGAGAATAATGGCAGCCCGCCTTATGCTAAAGATCAGCAAGTGTGAATTCTTTAAGTCCCAGGTCTTTTTTCTAGGCAGCGTAGTCTTTGACCAAGGACAGTAATAACTCCAGACAAGGAGAAGGCTAGTCGTGAGTGGCCCACCCCCACTTTAGTCAAGGAATTGAGGAGCTTTTTGAGGACGTGTACTTTCCTCAACAAGTTCACACCCAATCTTTCTGAGGTTGAAGCACCCTTATATAAGGCTAGTGGTGCAAAGGTGCTTCAGTGGTACCCCGTTTTGGAGGATGTTTTCCAAGCAGTAAAGTGCACCTTGTTGTCCACGTCTGTCCTTCGCCATGTTGACCCTAATAAAGAGTTTATTGTGGCTTCTGATGCTTCCAAATTCGCCATAGTGGTAGCCCTATTACAAGTAGGCAAAGATGAGATAGAGCATCCGGTGGGATATTTTTCTATGAAAATGTCTCTGCCTGAGTTGAATTACACCGTTTATGACAAAGAGTTACAAGCATCGGTAAAGGCGTTGACTTATTGGCGTCACCACTTGCATGGCTTCTCCCAACCTTTCCGTTTATGTACAGATCACCGTGCCTTTCTGTACTATTGACCCCTCATGTCCTAACCCCATGGCAGACCTGTTAGCATGAGACCCTTGCCCAATTTTCATTTTCTTACGAGTTCACCAAGGGCTAGGAGAATGGTTTGGCTGATGCTTTAAGCCGCAACCCTGCTTTAGCTCTTGACCAAAGGAGTTAGAAGTTCATAACTCCCAGTTGATGATTCCACTGGGTAAGCTTTTATCTTAACTCCCGCTTACTTGGCCAGCATGCCAGCGCTTGAACCTCTGGAAAATGCAGAGGAATACACTATGTTCATAAAGGTAGTCCTTTCTCAGCCGCTATCAGATGAATATACTATGGTACTTGCTAAGAGCGCTTTGAATCAGGAGGACTTATCCAGAGGTTATCAATTAAAGGATGAGATAGTGTGGTTTCAGGAGCGCCTATGGGTTCCGGCTGAATCACTGCGCCTAGAAATCATCTTGGACCACATGACGGACTTAACATTGGTCATCCTGAGAAAGCAAAGATCTTGGAGTTAATACCACGCAACTACAATTGGAAGGGCTTGCCTGCTCAGGTAAGACGGTATTGTAAAGAGTGTTTGATCTGCAATCAATGAAATTAAATCGTCAACCTTTAGCGGGGTTGCTGGTATTAGTACAGAAGGCTGAAGGGCCTTGGACTTCCCTGTCAGTAGATTTTATTGTGGAATTGCCTGTCTCTGATGGTTACGATGCCATCATGGTGGTGGACCATTTTACGAAGTTCACCCACTTTATTCCTTGCATAACAACAATAATCTGCGGCTGTGATGGCTAGGCTCTTCGTCACTCATGTGTTTGCGCTTCATGGGGTTCCCCAAGAAATTATTAGTGACCAGGGACCCCAGTTTACCTCCGTCTTTTAAGAAGAGTTGTGTAAGACTCTTCAGATTTGCCCCTGCCGTTCAACTGCCTATCACCCCCAATCAGATAAGCAGACTGAATGAGTGAACCAGTGCTTGGAACAGTTTCTGCGGTTTTACACCGCCGCGGATCATTCAGATTGGGTTTCTCACCTTCCTATGGCCCAATTTTAGCTACAACAACACTTTTCACTTGCCTATCAGTTGTTCACCCTTTTTCGCCAACCATGGGTTTAACCTCGCCTTTAACATGGAGCTCAGCTGTGGATCTAAAGTTAAAGCGGTAGTGGATTTTGCCAAGACTATTAAGAAGGTCCACCAGGGGGTTTCCACAAGTTTGGAGGCGGCAATGCAAGTTTATAAAGAGAACGCTGATGGTAAGCAGCTGAGTGGGTCTAGCGTACAAAGAAGGGGATCTTGTGATGCTTGATGCCCGTAACATCCCTATCAAGCAGCCATGCAAAAAACTGGGACCAAAGAGGATTTGTCCTTACCGCGTTGTTAAAAAGGTGGGCCATGCTTAATACCAGTTAGATCTTCACTCTTCATTTCGGATCTTCTCTGTCTTTCATGAGAGCAAATTGATGTTATTTGAGGGCCCCCACCAGAGACTCCTGATGCTTATCTTGTGGATGAGGCTAGAGTGGGAAGTAGATGAAATAGTGGCCTCCCGCCGTGTTAAAAGAAGACTTGGGTACCTGGTATCTTGGAAGGATTATGACGCCGCAGAGAACAGTTGGGTACCAGCGCGTGACTGTGTACATGCCCAAGACCTGATCGAAGCTTTCCATAAGCGTTTCCCACAGGCTGCCAGATCTCAGCCCAAACCAACTGTTGCACAATGAAGTTGTCCCCAGCCCACAAGAACTTTTCCCTGGCGCAAGCCCCTGGAGGGGTTGTGCCCCATTGGGAGGAGAGGGTAATGTCATGGTTGGAAATTGACATCATCCTTGGGACCAACGTTAAAGACAAAGATGCTTGCAGGGAGGCCAAGAAGGTGAAGTTAGCAGGCCTCCCTGACCTCAAGCATACCATAGACCAACGCTAGTTAAAGGCAAAATATGCCCAAGTTGGTCCTATGGAAGCAGGCAAAGTTTGGACCAGTATGAGAGAAGGGGTGTTATATGAACTAGCTTCCTTACAATGGAAAACGGTTTGCTTCAGTTTTTGGGTGAGCAAGGTCTTGAAACCCAATCTATTTTTCATTATTTAGCTCAAGTTAGCCAGTTATACAATCTATTACCTGAATTCAGTTGATTACTCAATATAGCATTTTGCCCAATGGAAGCATGCACCTATTGGCATGCCTTGGCTTCAACCCACTTCCCTCAATTGATTGCTTTGCCAAATTTGCTTAAATTTTCCATGTCAAGACCAACCTTTTCAGTTAGTCGACCACCCATAAATAAAGTCCTTTATTAATAAACCGTTTTATTATGTTATCTTAAATATTCCTGTGCGTGGATCTCTTTGAGGAGGTCTCACACATTAACAATTTAATTTGTACAACAGTAAGTCTATCCGCCAGTGCACCGTTGGGACGCCCAGGTTCCCTCCAACATAGAACGCCTAATCCTTACCCCTCCGTGCACCTCGACGCTCCTTTTTGGTTAAATGTCCTAGGGATAACCCTTTCCTTACTGAGTTACTTGAGCCCAAGCACCCTCCGCATGGCTTTAGTAACTTTTGTACTATTGAATAGTTTCCTGGAGTTGGCTCTGTACTCCGTGCACCTCCACGCTGGAAACAGGAGAGTTATAGACACTCTTCTTACAGAGCAGGCCCCTTAGGCTTCGAGTACTATCCATTGGTCATCTCTCAAACTCATCAAAGGTTGTATTTTTTAATCGCCTTCACCTTTTTGAGGTTGAAGCTGCAAGCCCTTGGAATCAATGATGAACCCAAGGTATTCCAATTGGTCTACAGATAATTGACATTTTTTAGGTTTTGTCTTCAGAATGGCTTTCAACAGCAGATCAAACACTTGTTCTAGGTGCTCCAGATGTTCAGAAAGTGTTTGCAAAAAGTCATTAATATCATCCAGGTACACCAGTATGCAGGATAATCTAAGGTCCCTCTGAATTGTGTACACTGTGCGCTGAAAGGTTTCTGGAGCATTGCAAAGTCTCTGTGGCATGCGCATTAATTGAAACAGCCCTTGAGCAGTAATGATCATGAACTTTTCCTGCTCCTATTGAGACAGTTTAATTTGCCAAAATCCTGAGATAAGGTCCATTGCAGTAAGATACTTTTCCCCTCTCAGACAGTCCAGAGCATTATCAATTCTGAGCAACGGATATGAATCCTTATTTGTGATGTCATTGAGGCATCAATAATTAATTAAAACTTGATTGCTTCCATCTTTTTCTTTACAATTAAAACTGGGCTGTCCCCACTTTTCTTTCTCGTTGCAAACACTTTTGCAACCCATTCAATTCAAGACTAAATCTAGTTTAATAATCTCATAGAGGGGATTAGTCTGCGCCCATGTCTGGGAGCAGTTGGGCAAGCAAGGCAAGAGGAGCAGGCGGAAGGCCCGCGGCCTCTAACATTCGAAAACGCCCCAGAGAATCCCACAGAATAGAAAAAAATCTAAAAAAACTGGCGGTCACAATTTCCCTGGAGATACTCGCGTGGCAAGCACGATGCAACCAGTACATCAACACGCCACATTCCCAGCCACTTTCGTCAGTGGAATTTGGAGTCCGTGTGTATCTGGACATCCAAAAAACGGCCCTATGGGAAAAATTTTGTGAAGATGTACACAAAATTTTCCCGACCGCGGTGTACATTGCACCTCACTCCATGTTGCGCGGTTGGCTGGACTTAGGTTTCGAAAGCAAAATAGCAGCAGATGAGGCAGCAGCGGTGCGCATAGTGGTCGACCACCCCGAAGGGCAACGGGTCATTGAAACTAAATGCACCAGATGGACAAAATCAAACCAAATTTTCCTCATGTTTGGTTTTTTGCCTACTACAGTAAAACGTGACATTTTGGAGCAACACCTGAAAGATGGTCTCACCATATATGGCAAAATACAATCTTTCAAAATGCAACGTTTCATGCTGATGCCACACCTGTGCACTGACAAAGCCATCGCAGTTCTGACCCCAACTGAGGAGATTGCGAAGGACCTAACCCAGATCCTGCACTCCACCTTTATTGACATCGCAGGGCACAAACACCCACCCATTCCGGGTAACCGTGGACAGCGCGCCCCCCATTTGCACCCACTGTGACGCGTTCGGCCATAAGGCACATGCGTGCCCCATCAAAGAGGGCGTTACATTCCAAGAGCACCCCTCGGCGGCCATGGCCAGTGGAGAGGCACACTATGAACCAACCGCAAGCACCAAGGAGGCTTTCCTGTGGGGAGCACAAGGCTGCTACCTATTGGTAAAGCCCATCTCCCCGCAGGAGCAGAAGAAGGCCAAGCAGGCCCATAGGACCGCAGCCAAGGAAGCGGCCAAGGAAGCGGCCAAGGTCACCACAACCATCCCACACTCACAACGCCAGGAGGACATGGAGACCTTCGCGGTGGAAGCTACTCGGGAATCCATCACCCAATCAGATTGGGAGGCCCATGCCAAACGGGCCACTCAATCTGAGGATCTGATGGGAAATTTGATCTCACCCAATCGCTGCACCCAAGCCCCAGTTGAAACTGACTTGGGACCTATCCCAACTGAAAATTTTTTTTGCTCCACTCGATGGTGCACTGAACTTATCCGCACCGCAAAAGATTCGTCTGATGTCGGGAAAACAAAAAGCGAAGGCCAAAGCCAATGCGACTCTTTCTGCAAAAATTAATAAAAACCCCAATAGCGTTACTGCTAATACCCATGCTGCTGTGAAAGCCTGTGGGGACCTGAAGAGGCTGGTGGGCCAGGGGCCCACCCCCTCACACCTAAGGTGCGATGGGGGAAACCTTCACTCTAGGGACGCTGAATATCACTGGACTCAAGGCCTCCCCATCCCAGGCTAGGAAACTGAGTTTTTTACAAAACAATTTACCCGTGGATATCCTGGCCATCCAGGAAACCCACTGTCCACAAGGTTCCAAGGAAGCTTGGAAAACAATGCTCCTACCATCCCTATCCTTTTGGTTGAAGCACTGTGGGGTGCTAATTTGGAAAAACAATTTTTTCAAATTTACATCTTCAGAAACATTCCTAAATGACCAAGTGCTCGTTGTCACCTTCTCATGGGCTGATGTTGCACACACAATCGTCAACATTTACGCCCCAAACGGTGCACAAGAGCGTCAGGAATTTTTCTCATCAGTCAAATCCCTCCTGTTACCCCCCAATTCTTTCCTAATTGGTGACATGAACTGTTGGCTAACCTCACCAACGGAATGGTGGCCGCCCTCACCCCACACCCCACAGGGTCACGTAGAACTACGCATTCTAAAAGCCACCCTTGGGTTAATGGATGCACTGCCGCGACATGCCCCACTGCTTGAAAACATGACGTGTCCCCACGTCCACAACGGCCAATTAAGGTTCATGACCCGCATCGACCTTATTCTAGCACTGGCAAAATTCCAACCCCACATCTCCCACTTCAAAACAACAAAAATGGAATTCTCTGACCACCGACTGGTCTCAATAACATACCACTTACCTGTCACAGTTGCAAAGGCCCCACATTGGTGCAAAATCCGCTCCCCAGAGCTCGCATCACCAGGATTTCCATGTGGGTGGAAGAGGCAACTTTGGCAAACTCATTTGCTGCACCGTTTTGCGCAGACCCCATTTCCACATGGGCAACTTTCAAAGAAGACACCATCCGCCACTATCACCATCTCTCATCCAGACGCTCACAAGCCACATCGGCGGTTATATCATGTGCGCTGGCGGAATTGGCCCACTTGGAGTCCAACATTCCAGCCTCAGGATATAGCCCTGCATGGGGCCAGAAGTGGGCAGAGGCAGCAGCCCACCTCAACGCACTTGAAAGGCAACACAAACATCGGGTTTGTGTCCAATACAGGGCCACATCCATCACTAAAGGTGACAAGTGCACTGCATACTTCTTCAAAAAAAAATTTGCACCATGCCAGAGTGTGGCCTGTACACAGGTGCGAAGATCGGATAATTCTATTGTGGACACACCGGCTGAAGTGGCAATCGAAATGCAAAGATATTACTCGGAGTTATACTGAGCTGAACCAATTCAGCCGGCTGAAATGGCGGAATTTTTTGACAGAGCTCATATCCGCACTATTTTTGATACCCGGAAATAATGAATTTAATTACTCCAAATGAATTATAGACTACCATTCGCGGTGCGCCAAACTGAAAATGCCCAGGCCCAGATGGCATTCCATATGAGTTCTACAAAAAATATTTTAAATATATATCCCCATTGCTGCTAGCCTCACTTAACCAAAGCCTGTTGAAAACGCGCCTCCTACCAGGAGGACATGAGGCCTTTACAGTCACACTCTTCAAGAAAGGGGATAGGCTAGACTTAGCCAACTGGCGCCCCATTTCTCTAACAAACACAGACACCAAAATTTTAACAAAAATCATGGCTAACCGTTTAGGGACTGTAGCATCTGCCACCATCTCTCCAGAACAATTCAGTTTCATCCCCAGAAGGCCGATTTGGGATAACGTGCACTCTGTGGCTAATGTGTGTCAGTCCACAGCCTCTGGGGCACTTGTATTCTTGGACCAACAAAAGGCCTATGATAGAGTAAACTGGGAATACCTTAGGGCCTGCCTCCAACAATTCCGCCTACCTCCCCGCTTCATTAACTGGGTGATGCTGCTCACGGAATCTGCAACAATGGCAGTGCGCGGCCCAGGTTTCCTAACAGAAGTAGTCCGTCCTCAAAGGGGCCTGCGACAAGGGGACCCCCTGAGCCCACTCTTATACAACTTCAGCCTTGACCCACTACTGCAAAATGTGAATGCCCAACTCACTGGGGTCCATGTGCCAGGCCAAACCCCAGTCAAGATGATGGCATTTGCAGATAATTGTGTGGTGGGGGTGTCTAATAACAAAGATGCACGCGCGCTTGAAGCCCTCATCCAGGAATATTCCCGGGTAAGCAACGCGGCACTGAACGCCTCCAAAACTGAAATCATCCTCCTTGGTCGGTTTCAGAACTGCTGGGCCCCAGCAAGTAGTTCCCAACCCGGCCCATCTGCTCGCCCACGTCCACGCCTTACTAACTCAAAATACACCGCTCCACTGGTGCTCCCCTTTGTGCCACGACCTACCATAGGACCGGTACGCCATCTGGGCGTGTGGTTGGAGGCAGGTGGATACGCGTCAGCAGTAATGGAGTGTCATATACTGGACAACGTGACGAAGCGAATCACCTCTCTCAGAGCCCACCCTACTACCCTCACTGGCAGGGTTGTTCTTGCCAACTCTATGCTCCTATCCAAAGTCTGGTTCGGAGCCCACGCCATCCCCTTCTCCCCAAGCTTCTTCAAATCCCTGTATGCTTTGCTACAAGGTTGGCTTTGGTCAGGCCGCCCTCCACCAGTACGGCTAGAGGTCATGTTTGGCCCTCATCATCAAGGTGGCATGGGCCTACTTGACTTCAAAGCCCATGCCGCCAAGATCCTGGGCACCTGGATTGCGGCCATCACTGCTCCTACACTCCCATCCCAACACTGGTCCCGCGCGGCCTGCTCCAACTTCTCCCGAGCCTTGGGCCTCAACAATCCATCAAACTCCCACTCCCTGATGAAATACCTCGCATCACACACATCAGCCACAGGTCCTCACGGGACCAAAACCCACTACAAACGAATCCTACTCTCCAGGCGAAGCGCAGAGTGGAGAATTCGTATTAGTGGACATACAACCTGAAGAGGCCGCCCCTCTCCTCAGTTCACACAAGAGGTACAGGGGCTACCCATCCATGATGGCGTGATCCCCATTCGACCCCAAGTCCTATCCAGGGTGGACTACCTGGACATCCCTTATTCCACTGAGACCCAAAAGACTATCTGGAAATATGCACACCATCCTCTGTTGCAGCCTTAAGTCCGCTCCCATGTGTGGCGCTGCCTGAGGCGGGTGTATCATACAGCTGAGCGCTCTAATGCTTTACACTCATCCTGTGTCGTGTGTGGCCAGTATGGAACGCTGTTTCACCGCCTGGAGAAGTGCCCCACCTCTAAAGTAATATGGCGCGAAGTCCAACGTCTGCTAGGCCAGGATCAAACACATCCCTTCAGTCTGTCAAGAGATATGTTTGCTTCATTAATGGCCTCCCCCTCCCACCCTCCCTTCGTGCTCTGGTGGTTGCAATCGCCATGTGGACTATCCACACGATTGTTTTGGATGCCATCACCGGATCCATACCCACCCTCCCTGAAGCTGTCCACAGATTATGGTCATATTTGGTGGATCACTTTCAAGCGTGGATGTTTGGATATCTCCCACCACGTCGCTGACAGCTGGTCTCCTCCTGGTTCCCAGTCTGGTTCATCAAATCAGACCCCTTCCTCCACACGTGCTCAATAGTGGCTACGCCCCCTACGCACGTTCCCTCCCCTTCCCATAAGTGGCGTTCCCGCTGGCAACAAGAGATAGCATCGCTTCTCTGGGGTGCCTCCCCTGGTACTAAGTTTTGTCTCGTCTGAGTCAAATTCGGAAGTGTCCGTCCCATGGTCGGCCTTCCCCGCAATAAATTTAAAAAAAACTGGGCTGTCCCACGGGCTTTAGAGAGCACAATAATTTCACTTTTCAGCAATTTGTCTAGCTCTTCTCTGACTATTTCGTTGCTAGACCTGGGATGCCGGATTGGCCTCATTCTTTTAGAGACATGGTTCATAGTGTCAACAAAATGCTGTACTCCTATTGCACATGTAAATCTTGGTCATCTTTGGCAAAAATTTTAGATTATCATTCAAACAACTCTAGTGCTTCATACTTCCGTTGTTCTGATATCCAGTAAACAATTCTCAAGGAATTACAGTATGTGCCCTAAGGCTTTCAGTCAGTAAACTAAACTCGGATAAGTCACCAAATTTGACAGCTGGATTTAAGTTGTCCTTCAGAAACAGATGCACAAATGTGACTACTTGATAATTCTTGACTTTAATACTTCAGCTGGTCAAATTTTCTAGTAGGATTAATTTCCTTGTGCCCTGGTATAAGTATTCCAGGCACCACACTAGGTTCCATCTGAGAACAATTTCAAGCGGATACAACCTCCCAGTATAGTTCTTCTGGAATATCCACCATGGCCCCAGTCATCATAAACAGTTGATGGCCTGGAGCTATTGTCACATCCTTATTCACCCGTAGAGGTATTCCTTATTTTCATTTATGGCAATTGGCATGAGGCGGCTTTAATTTTCCCGCTGAATATATCCTACTGGTATTATCTCATCAGCATAAGATATTGATAAAGTTTTTGTGATGGCTAGTGGGCTTCATATTGTCATGAGAGTAAAAAATTGGAAGTGATTAGCCCAATATCATCAAGATGTGTTCTTTAAAATCGCATGAGATCCCATAGGTCCTTAAAAAACTAGTTCCAATTAATATGTCTTAATTGGCTTTAAGAATTATTGTGTGTGTGGCTACTAACAAAGATCCACAAAAGTGTCATGGTTGGATGAAATGATAGTAGGCACTGATGCTAGGAACAAGGCTGGGCGACAGGAGGCCCAGAAGATGAAGCTTTAGGCTCTTCCTGACTTGAAGCACACCTTAGATTGACGCTGGGTGCAAGCCAAGCAAGCCCAGGTTGATACTAAGGGTATGCAAAACGCCCAGCCTCCTATTTCAGCCCAGGTCTTAAAACGAACGATTTACATTTTGAATAAAGATGGTTCCATCAGCTTGGTTGGAGAACAAGGGTCCGAGTCCCACTCCAGCTATGAGATTTTGATTTCTGGTAAAATAAGGCTTCAATCAATTACTCAAGTGAAGGCCCTTTCATGGTATTTTACCAAAACGGATGGAAGCATCTGTTTATTGAAACGTCAAGGCTTGGGCGCATTGCTGCAGAACCCAAATTTCCCCGATTCATTTTAAATATGTTTTTGTGATCAACACTCCTTGTTGATCAAATTGCTTAATAAGAAACACCCCATTATTTTACATTTTCTAATGGTTCCTTGGGCAACCCTGGTGGTGGACCTCTTCAGGGAGGTTTCCAACCATGTAGGCCACTACCTTATCTCGCAATTTACCAAGACCCCGGGCACCTGTGGGCTGCCCAGGTCCCCTCCAGATTGAGGCACCCAAAGCCCCTGACATCAAGCCGCACTTGATTATGGACGCCCCTCTGGGGTCCACTCAAGTGGTGTTGTTTCTTACTTACCTGGTATTTTATGTTGCTGTTTATATACTTGCCTGGGGTACCTTTTGTACTGACATGCTCGAGGTGCTTGTATTCCCACTTTTTAACGGCTAGTTCCCTAGCAATGTGGGTTTGCATCCTACATCACATTTCTGGGAACGAGAGATTTACAGATACTCTCTTGACAATTAGAGCGGCCAGGCGCTGTAAGCTCCTTCACTCTTAATGTTGTTGAGGCCCATGGTCCCATATTCTGATGGTGGTCAATGTCTGGAGCAATTTTCAATTTCTTTACCAACTTTTTGGAAACAATGTTTACAGGTGCTCCGCTATCAACAATAGCTACAACTTTGATCTTGTTGACCAGAATGTCCACGTAAGTGCACTCAGAGTAGTAAGAATCAACTGAGTTTACTAAGTCTATAAGGGAAGGATCCAAGGAGTTAAGAGTGTGCTTCAGAGTATTTCCAATACTTGGACATTCATTGATGAATGTGTCGATTGACATAGCTATATTCACCCCTTTCAAGCTTGAGGTATCTTCTGCATCTTTCAGCCCTTTGGCTGGAATATTCTCAAGTATTTGTTGCACATACAGTTTAGCAACTACTTCAGAAGCTTTAGGTATGACATTCTTACTCTGAGAGCGAGTTACCGCATGTAAATTCATAGAATTTTCATTTGATACTAAAATAGAAATTGTTTTATTGTTAAATGAGGCCCCGTGGCCTGCATATCCTTGTCATTCAGGTGGGACTGGTGTTTATGGCACAATAAGCATCCCGCATCTATTGTGCTTGTTCTTTCTCTCCTCCTGCACGTTATTGGGAAGGACTACATTGACAATATGCTGATGGCATTCACAAGCAAAGTTTCCTTTACAAATGCAGTTATATCAAGTAATCTCATTAATTTGGCGTGGAGCCCTTGTATTTGAGGTTTGCTCAGTTTTCACAGGCGGATCACTGTCAATCTTCTTATTGATGTTGAAGTGTTTTCCAGCAGAGGCAGCAGATCCTGATTTGTACCCAGTATTAGGAGGGCCATAATTTTGTGAACATCTGCGCAAATGATCAACCAATTCAGATGTTTCAAGGTTTTGCGCAAAAGCAGGCAATAAAGTGTTTGACAAGTTTTGGAAAGGTTGTACTGATGTTGCAGTGCAATCTTACTACAAAATCGACCATAGCCTTTGCACCTAGGAGAACTTGAGATTTGCAATAGAATTAAGCTGCATATTTGTCAATCGCTTTATTTTTCTTAAAGCAAATGTTCATAAAACTTAGATTTACTAGTTCACATTCATTCTAAACCTCAAAATTCACAAAGCACAGCCTCTTTGACTTTGGCGTAGGTTGGGTTTCATCAATGTGAGGCATAAGCAACTCAATGCACCACTCATCCAAGCAGTTGATCATAGTGGCCACTTTGTTATGGTCACTGGCCCCATACATGGCCATTTAAAAGCGTTTAACGAATGTGGTTATAATTCCATTATTGTCAAAAGCAAGCAGGTTCACAGGCTTTAATTATTATTTTCCCATCCATTATTATCGCGATTACTTCTTTGTTGGATTGAGCCAAGCATACTAGGGCGCTGAGACAGTGTACCATGGGTTGAGGTGTTGGGTTGGCCAAAGCAACCATATTGCTAGGCATTTTTCAACGTGGCCCAGCATCCATTCCAGTAGCTACTACTGAAGCTTCATCCTATAATATTCAGAAGAGTTCTCAGTTGAGTGGTTTGTGGCACACTGGCAATGCCCATCGTTCATAGCTTGGATTTAATTGTTGATTTCACTTTTCCATTGACACAAAATCAATCTTTACCTTTAATTTTGAAACTTCCTCATTCAAGCTAGTAATTTGTAGTTGCAAAATGGAAATCTCTTGGTCCTTTTCCTTAATTGCCCTCTTGCAATGGTTTACTTCTCCATGATGAATATTGTTTGACTCATTAATAGAGGTAACATCCTCATTTAAGATTATTATTCTGTCAATTAAGATGTTCAATAGAGTATTGAACTTCTATTATCAGCCCATTGGCTTTTAAATTGTGTGCTATTAGTTGATTTTTTTGGTGTATTATCCTTAATCTGCGAAATTTGGGCACTCAGCAGTCAATACTGGTCATGAAATTCATCGTTATGGTTTAACTGCACCTCTTGGCCTTCTTGATTAAGCCTCATGAACTCCATAGCATTAATGGAAGTCTAAATGATATTGCTAACCCAAGATTTAGTAACTCCTCTTTATCTCCAAGAAGCTGTCTAAGATGTGATGCAATCTGTCATTTAGCTCTTGTTCTAATTTTTCTACCCAATCATTATACCAAGTGGCTAGATTATAATTCACCTCCAAACTAGAACGGACTTCAGCAAAGCTGGCTTCTAATTGCTCATTCAAGATTTGGCCACCTGGATGAAGTTTCATGGGAATTTTACCAAGTCAGTAATAGCTTCATGATGGTGGGCAATTGTCATCTGAGAAAATCTGGAGGTGGGGTGTACAAATTCATTTTAGTATTGGGCGATATTATCTATCCCATCTAAGTCTTTTCAGATTTGAGCTACACTCAATTGATGATGAGCTAGATATCTCATCCACAACACATCTTCTGCTGTAGACAAAAAGGATTGGTATTGTTTTCTGAGGGCCCTTGTCCCATTTGATACCCTCTTAACAACTGATGTTCAAGATGTTACAGCTCTTTAGGTGAAATGGGTTTGTCAGGGTAGGTATTAATGTGTACATTAATCCACTTAATCTGGGACACAGTCATTTCAGTATTCCCATTGGGCCCAGTAATGGTTCTGAATAATTGATTGGGATTTCTCCCCTGCTTAGCGTGGTCACCATCTTCATTCCCAGCCATGAGCGCCAATTTTTGAAGTTTTTGGCCTACTTCAGATGGTTGGTTCTTCTTCTGTGGTAAGGTGGAGTTTTAAGCATCTATTTTATGGTGAAAATAGACCAGATGGTGACGATAGTTAAGTTATTAGCTCCTTGTAAATAAAACTTTAAAGCTATATTCATCTGTCGTTACTTGGACAATGGCTTGCTGCCCTGATCCTTCTGATTCCAAGTAAATTCTTGACTTGATACATACTAAAAGTATAAGATATAAAAAGCTTATAAATTAACCTATGAACTTGTGGTAATATTTGATGGTACTTTATTAGTATCAACTAGGAGATAATTTATGGGGTTTAATGTTGGCCACATCTTACCCAGGACGCCTCATTTTCAAGAGCACTAGGCCAAAGAAAAATGAATAAGTTCATCTGAGAGTCTACAGTCCTTTTGACTCAGGGCATCTCGCACAGCCTCAGGTTTGATGTCAAGCTTGTAATTTTCAAGACAGCATTTATGACACATCTGCAAATAGCTGAACCAATGCTCCTCTCAAGCAATCAGGAGCAAATACCAAGGTAATTTATACCACTAATTAGCAATTAATTTTAAAAACTCAATTGACAGTTTTTTCTATTCTTGGTGTAACTTTCTGAGAAAATTAAACTTGGTAAATTAAAAACAAACACTTAATCACAAACCAAAGTCTTACTCCAATGTCATTGGATCCTCCGCTGACTGTCCCAGTGTGGGGCAGTGGAAAAACTCCCCCTCCATTTTCCATCCAACAGGAAAACGCGCTCAGACTGGCTCGCCCAGTCATTCCAAACCCTTGGGATGATTTGTTCCTCCAAAGGATCTCAATGCCCATCTCGTCTGAACCCAAGCATTACCCCGCTGCCCCCTGGTACTCCCCCAGAGCAACATGCATTTCAGCCTTAGGGTCAAATATGGGAAATTCTTCCCATACGATGACCAAGCCATTATCAAAATGGCTCAGGTGGTGATGACACCAGCCTGTTTTATAGACTTCCGCCCATATAAGGGGTACTTTGATCTCAGCTTCCCCTGTGAAGCTGATGCAGCCACTGCAGCAATGGTGCTGCTAATTTTTAATAATATTCCCCTCCCAACAACTTGGACCCAGCTCCCAATGGATACCACCTTGATGGTACAGTTCGCTGGTTTGCCCACCCACCTCCCCCTGAAGTGCTCCATCAGGAGCTGATGGAAGGTTTGGCAGACTACGGCTCCAACCCCATCTTACAATTTGTGGTCCCAAATGGGGCCACATGCATCGCTGGGACTCAGGCATATGCCACAATCAGCTCCAAATTTACAAAAATTTCTTTAGCAATTCCCCCTTGTGCCACCATCCCATCTGCCCCTGACCATCTGTTCTGGGCCTGTGTTGAGGGCGGATGGACGATTTGTCCATCCTGTTTCAAGTTAGACCACTTGAAATGTAAATGCTAGACTCAGAAACTTCTGCCAATGCTGAAAGTTTGCCTGATGCCCACCAATCCGCCACCCACCCCGCGCCAACTCCAACATGGGGTACGATCTTACCTTCCCCTCATCCAATGCCTGATGCAGCAGCTGCACCTACAGCCACCAATCAGCACCCACCTTGCCTCAATGCCACAAATAATTCATCTAACCAAACATCGGATTGAATCTCAGTTTGATCCCATGAATCCACAAACAAATCAAACAAACCTCAACTGTATGCTGATTCCCCAATCCAATTTAACCAAAATCCATGGGAATTATTGGATGAAATCAATTAATCAGGTAATGTCATTGAAGAACTGACGCTGCAACTTGAGCGGCTCTGTAACGCAGAATGGGATTTAAAATTCCCACCTCAAAAATATGTCTCACAACCTAATGCCAAACCGTTCTACAGCGACCACCAGCTTGCAGTAGAAGCAGCTGCCACACCAGTTTGCCATCCGCTTCGCAAAGCAGCCAGCAAATCTGTAGCTGCACTTGCAGGAGGAATTCCACTTCCCATCATCCCTAACAATCTTACTTCACAAAGTAAGATCAACATGAAAACCTTGCACAAAAACGTTACTGAAGCCATTCAGAACGTGGTAACAGTAGCACGGAATCCAAAAGCAAAAACAACCCAAAACAACATTGCCACGTTCATTAAATTCCCAGAAGCCCACCTCAAAGCTGAAGACGCTTTGGGCAGATACATCGTTGGTATAATGATGGCTGGCAACTATTTGGAAGTTCGAGTCATCAAGGATATTGAACCCCATGCTGCTGATGCCCCCACACCCTTACTATCTGCCTTAACATGCACCCTACTCTGGAATGAGATGGATGCGGTCAAAGATGAGCCCCCCAATCCCCCCTCCCCATCCACCATGGAGGGATAGCAGTATTCGCTACCCACCTGGTTGGATATTTTGTTAGGTATGATTCAATTGATCCATCCATTTTGGGCGTTTTTTTGAATTGTTATTTTTATTATGATTTTGGTTTTTTGTTCAGTAATGTCCGTCCCCTGGTCGGCTTACCTTGGTTAAATAAAAAATCTTGATTGATATTAGAACTAATTTTGACATAAACCAACAAAGCCCAAATGCCTGTGTCATCAAGTTGACTATTATTATTAAGTCCAACCTAACCAACAAAGCCCTTGGGACTGTGTCATCATAGTCAAATACTATTAAGTGTGATTGCTAAACTGCGGATCCTAAGCTTCACATAAGCATTAGATATTACTGATCCATAATCACTGATATCCAATATGATCCATAATAAACTAAGCATGCTAACATTATTTTGTCCCTAGCAAATATTTAATTAGGTTCAGTCAACTACTTGAAATGGGCAATGGGATGGCCCACTAAATTTTACCATGTTGGGATAGTATGGTGCTTATAGCAATATCATTAGCATCAGTAAAAAGCAAAAAATGGGTTTCTAAAATTTAGGTGTATAAGAACAGGAGAGTGAGTAAGAGCTAAACATAATGAATCAGAAGATTCTTTCTGTTATCTCCATTACTAAAGGAATTAACACCTTTACATTTAACAATGAGTTTGAATGTATTTGAAAAATAGGGATTGAGACGGCAATAATATCTGACCATTTTTTGGGCTACCAGAGGAGAAGCACTGGCGGCACATCTTTCTGAAGGAAGAGCTTTGAAGCTTGCTCTTATAGGTAACTTTGTGACTTATTTATCTTTTTATAACCCTATAATCACAAATTTATATTAGTAGTAGGTGTAAAAAGTATTTTATTTAAATTTTAAAAGCACTATTTGTAAGTGATAAACGATTTAGGAAATTATTGTGGGATCATCAAAATAATTGTGATAATCCTTAGTAGAGTCACATGGTATGTACATCAAAGAGGATAATCCAAATGTGAACATGGATGAAAATAGTTTTTTTAGTACTAGATGGTTGGATGAAAATAGTTTTATATGGTTAAAGGGGAATTTTACTACCGCCTTATGATTAAATAAAACTAGGTGGTAATATAAATTTGAGGGTACTTCTGAGTTTGGGGATCTTCAAGTGAATTCTTATACTCAATGCATTGGTTTCTGATACATAAATTACTTAAACCAAATCATTTCAATTTTCATCTTAGCTGGGGCCATTTTGACAATTCAGCAATTAGATTCTAAAAAGGGAGCATAGCAGTTGACTCTCTAAGTCAAGGAACATCTTTACTATGGAGAGTCCTGACAGGAGGTTACCCCAATAATCAAGCATAGGCTTTATGACCATTGCCTCCAAAGTTTAATCCTGGATAATGAACATATTGATTGAAAAATATAAGTCTATTAGTGTTAGATATAAATGTCCCAAACTGGATAGTGAATTTCAGAAGGTCTATAACTTCCTGGCCTATCATAACATTGTACGTGGAGGTTTATTCATATTTATCCTCCTTTCCTATTGTATTGTATTTCTTTTTATATCTTGTCATGGAGAGTGCTAATAATAATTAGACTGTCCTGGAATTCAGGATGAGTGACCACCTAAAGCACCAACCAGAATATCTCTGGTACAGCCATCCAGATGGTAAAGTGAAAAGAAACTAGGGTAACCATGAACACAAGCCAGGGGTTTTCCAAAATTGGAAATGTATCTATTAGATGTTCAGTGAACTTATTTAAACTCACAGATAAAATTGTATTTTTTAACAGGGTTTTTATTCAACCAATATAGAAAATGGGAAAAAAATGGAGTGACAGTGGTACCAGTTGGGGTCAGCTGCCCTATATGATCACTGTATGAGGAAATTGGAGTAAGTGCACTACTGTAGTGAATAGTTTGTGATTTGGTCACAGATGATTTTTATTCTAGATAAAAACTAACTCAGATCTTCCTTGACCGGTTGTTGTGGTATCAAATTTGCTAGCAATAATAATCATTCTATTGTGATTGCACTTGGTGCAATGTTGACAACTCCTCCAGCGGACAGCAGGTTGTGCCCACAGACAGGCCACATATGGTCAGTTACATTTGGTAGAAAAAGAAGGTTTACTATGTCCAATTCTGTCAGGGACTGCCTCATTTGTAACAACAGTGGTGGTGAAGAGCAGATGAGTATTTTTGAGTCTGAGGGTGACTTAATCATTTAACTTTACTGAATACTGAAATACTTTTGCCAGCAGAACTCAAGCTGGTGGAGGGAACCTTTTGGGGACAATTGCCGTCAACCATCCACTAGCAATAGCTTTTGACCTCCACAATCTCCTGACACATCTTCTGAATTTTCCCTCACCAACTATTTGGTGGTGAGCAGAGGAGGAAGGGGTGCAATTTTCATGGGATATTCTGCTACCCATCTCTTGTCTACCACATGGGTTAAATTGCCCAGAATGACAAGAGCGATGGTTGCCAGCTTCTTCCCTTTTGGTGTGAGATGGGAATTTCTACTGATCTAGCCACAAGGGTTATTCCCCAAGGCTTAAACATCCCCTTAATTAGTGTGGTATTCTCCCTAGGTAAAGCCACCCCATATATAATATTGATTGTGATGCAAAGTTATATACCTGCAATTTAGAATTATTAAAGATTTAAATTGTTTTTAGGTTTGAGAAAAGAATTTCTAAAGGTGAATATCAGCCAAAGCTTTTTAATAAAATAAAACCCATAAAATCTAAATACCCTCTAGCTTCTTAACGCACCCTTATTCATCTCTACATTATATCATCTATAGGGTTAACAATAATAGTAGGGTGATAGGATACTCCAATAAGTGTGTTTCTAGGATTTTTTTTCCTGTAATGTAGCACCTTCATTTCTTAAAGTAAGTTCTTAAGATGAAGGTGAATACTCTTATGTTGCAAATTCATTAATCTTATTTTGTTATAACAATATTAAATCTCCAATCGTTAAAACTTATATAGATTTAAGATTATTGCAGTTGTTTTCATTGGTTGGATGTGATACTAAACAATTCTCTGGAATTTGTATCCAGTTACATATTCATTAAAATTTTCTTCAGTTGCTTGCTGTATTGCTTCCTAGTGTCTTCTACCCTATTTCCCACCATGCTGCTTTCATTGTATGTCCCAGGGCTTCCCCTTCACCTCAATTGTGAGGAGTTCCTATTCCAGATGAAAAAGGGGCTTAAAAGATGGATATCATTCTCATTTCCTGGGCATCTTAGCCCATGTGATAGATGAGAGGTGGGTGATGGCCTAATCACTAAAGATTGCTACCATGCCTTCCTTTCTCACCACCAAGGAGTTTGTGCAGAAACTAGCGAGGTGTTTGGAGGTGGCAGCGGCAAGAAGCTATTGTTAGTGAAAAAGTTAGGGCTGATCCTTAAACTGGTAGTTATGGGCCCTAATGCGGTGGTTGTTGAAATTGGTAGATTGGTGGCCACCTTAATGGAATCATCCATTGTGCACTCAGGTTCAAAACCCCTTCAACCATTTACTTCTCCACTGAAATAGGTGAGATCATTCCCATTAGGCTTGGGTGAGATAATCCCCTTCAATATTTGATTGTAACAAAAGAAATTATCCCAGTTTTCAAGTGCCATTATTGCAAATAGATTTGGCGCTAATTACTAACATTAAAACATTCCAACCCATAGTTGGCTGAAAGGTTGAATAGTAGTTGGATCAATCTAACTATTTTACAACACACTAAAATGAGACCAAAAGATGAACAGGTAAGCGAGGTTGCAAGAAACCCAGAAATCAATCTTATTTTATTCTCAAAATAAAAGTATTGATGAGTGGAGTTAAATAGGAGAAGATCAATCCTTTTTAAGGTAAGGACAGCCATGGGCCCATGAAAAACCTGCTACAGGGAGGGGGAACTTAAGAAAAAGAGTTCTGAAGTGAGCTTTGGAATTCATGGGTGCTATATTTAAGGTTGCCCTTTTAGGGTCTCACCTGAACCATTAGTAGGCTCATATGAGCCTAAATAATAGTTCAGGTGAGGCACAACCCGGCGCCCAAATCAAAATAAACCATAAAATTTTTTAAGCGATTTGACTTGGGATTTTGAAAATCTGAACCTGAGTCACAATGGAACAATTGGGATTAATCCCAATTATAGTGATGGGACCTCCAATACCAACCCTGGCCATGGGTGCATTCATTTGTTTTCTGGATGAATTATTTCTAATCTGCCAAGCAAAATTGTGCTAGGAGAGAAAATTAAGTAAAATTTTGAGTCTAAGTTGGCTTGCCAGGGGAGTTTGATCTGGCATCATGAAGATTTTGAAAGTTTAGTCTGCTGGAATCATAAAGTGATTAGTTTATAATTAGTTGATGAAAATTATATTAATCCCCAAGCCCTACACTTTCGCCAACAGCTTCCCACTGGTACTGTTATTGGTCAATTTTATCCTTTGTTTTAAATAACAAAATCTGCATGTAAATTTTTTTATTATATAAACTATCTGTTAGCTACGCTGTTGCTTGATTCCATGTTTCCTGGTCTGCGTGATGACTGGGCCATACTGGCCATAATTACTACCTTGCTGCCCTCTCTACTTGAGTGGAGATATAGGTATGGCGGTCACCTGGGGTGACCCCCATATTGGATGCCTTGTGGCGTCATGATGTGCCCTTGTTCCTTGAAATGATTTCCGCTCAGTGTACTGAGTTTCAAAATCCTTCTATGTGCTTGATCCCTCACGTTTTTGTAATGAATTCAGGACCCCATGTAGACCCAAAGAAACAACCGCCAGAAAATCCATGGTTAATTTTCTTGCAACTGTGTGTTTATTGGAAGATATGTAGTAATGGTAATTTTCAATAGTCATCCCACAGTTCCCCTCCAGATGAGCCCATTGTCATTTGGATAACTATACCTCTGGTATTCTGGTTTGTATTCTGGGTATCTACTCACCCATAGTGAAAGTCTAGTCTTAACTTTATCAGATGGTTCCATGACATCTATCTCCACATTGCCTAAAAATTGTATAATGAGAGGATTAAGCTCTTATGCAGAGTAATCCCTCAGTTACACAACTAAAATAGCATTATTCTCTCTAGATTTGTTCTCCTATATTACTTTCCCTTTTACCAAATTTCCCTCCCATTCCTGAATCTCAAAATCCCAGAAAACCCTTTTTATGTAATTTAATGGTATAACCATTGATTTTTCTGTAAAGTAAATTTTTCACTCTAGCAGTTCGCTCTCTCTTTTCTATAGTCTACTGATATTCTCTTTTCAATTTTTCCTAGGCTGATCAAATTCTAGGCTACCACAGGTGGAGTGTGTGAAAAAACATTAGTTTGCACATTTAATCCCTATAAGTCAATATAGTAGGGATGAATGGTATCAATGGTTGCAACCTGAGATTTGATTGGCAGAAATTAAATATTTTTTTACTTTAATTTTTTTGGATCTTGGCTCACCTATCTTTAATGATATCAAATAGGCTCTGACGCCAAACTTATTTTGATATTTTTGACTCAATGGTTCCTTTAAAAATTGAAGCGGTGATTCATTAATGCCCAGTTTGGTTTTCTTATGCTGCGTTACTCTCCCAATAAAACCATTTCACAATACAATTATCATTCTAAAATTTTTGGGGCCTACATTAGATTTGAAAAAGTCATTACTGATGCATCAACACCAAACCCACAAAGCCATAAGTGAGATTTGAATTTGGATTTGGATTCAAGATTTTTATCTAGGTTTGGATTTTAGATCTTCAACCCCACCCCTATTGAGGGGTAAATAAACACTCACCCTTCCTAGTAGTTTCTTTGTGGTCATCAGCTATTGATAATAAACTGTATAAAGTTTAATATTATTTTTTGCCATTTATATTACTTTCACTTAACTTTCAAACGCCTTTTCTAGTTTGATTACTGCACGCTGTGAATCCACCATGGATGCCTCCTATGCTGATCCCTCATAAGTCTAGTCAGCTACAATATCTCTGCCAATGTTTTGTTCACTGCTAAGCCTACTCAACCAAACACACCTTATGTCAATAACACCAAGATTGGCATGGTGTACATTGCCGCACTAAGTGTTGCAAAGGCTGTCATCTTAACTCTTAGGCTATACTGATCCCTTGCCACAGGCGCCCTGTATCTCGCCCATCTGATCCCTGTTATTATTTGGTCACTTTTGCATGGAATATCTGAGTACTTTATTTTGAAAGGTAGAATGTATTCAGTATGCCCTGGTCTGTGACAGTATGCCCACCATATCAAATCTTGGTAACCTAAGCCCTCATTTCTTTTGACATTGGGGGTGTCTTTTATGTTACTTTTTTTGGCTCCACTTACTACGTTAAGGGACTGCTAGCGTCCAAGTTGCAATCGCCTGCTGCCAACCCTGTGAAACATGTCCAGACAGTTAAAGTATCCACCCAAGGAACTTCACTCCTGCCAAAAGCCTCCTGACCACCATGAACATGATGACCTTGGCTGACATCTGAAAGGGACTTATTATGCTTAAGGTTCAGTTCATGACCTAATCAACACAGTATGCTGATGACACCCTGTTGGTATTTTTGCCGAAATTTCCAGCCTCCTATATTATCTGTGGATCACCAAGGGGATATCTTCCTTATGGCGAGTGAATTGGATATTGGTTGACCCTGATTTCAGATTATTAATGTTTAGGGGATTTTAGTAAATTCTCTAGGTTTGGATACGTCAGAAATCAATCCAGGTGAATGCTTAAGATCTCGCCAGGCAGAGTTTCCAACGAAATGGGGCATCAGATAAATGATTGATGATTTACTATCAGGTTACTAATTGAGATTAGCCAGGCTTCATCACCAACCAATTGGGAATTTAATGAGCAAGTTTTGGAAGGTGAGAGATGCTTCCTGCAACTATCAATCAATATGTTGGTTTGCAACCTGAAATAATGTGTAACAAGTCCCATTTTCTAAACAGGTCACTCACTAAATATGGTTGGCTCGCTGGAATGAGTGAGAAAAGTTAAAGATTGTTTTCTGACTCTGTCCATTTTAGGTCTTGAGGATGTCCATTGAAGGATTCCTAACCAAATAGAGAAGGCCATCGCTAATGAGATTTCAAAGGAAAGTTCAATGGCAATGGCTGTCAATTTCATGACTGAGGCACTAACTGAGGGTTGGGCGCTGAATCCCCTTTATAAATTCCCTGATAATTCACACTAAAACATACACACATTGAGATTGATATTGACACTAACCTTAAGTTCAAACCTTAAGTTAGAGATCAATAATTGCTTTAAGTTCTATTAATCTTCAAGAAATTATTACAGTGTGCAATAATTGGGGACCCTTTCATTGTATAAAGAGTAAGGATCAAGAATCCTTAGAAGAGAAATTGAACTTAGAAAATCTCTGGACTTAGTGTCAAAAGAGGAAAGTCCATAAACTTCTGTATCAGAGAGTAGATCAAGTTAGGCGGATAAGAGAAGAATTCCTTACAGTTGACATCAAAAGTATTCATGTAGAAGTACATGTCTAGCGTTGGACCATAACAGGTTATCTATTCAACTATAGTTAGTAAGCATCATACTTGTTGGACATTTGCCCTCACAGATGAAGAGTAAGAACGTTTTAGGTCAAATTCAGCTGAAAAAAGAAAATGTCGGCCATTTGCGATTTTCTGATGATACAAAGAGGTATTTTATTAGTAATAAAAATAAAGATATCGAAATTGGAAAAAAGACTCTGGCTGATCCTTGGTGGAACCCTGTTAATTTTGGTAAACTAAGTTTGAAACCTGTATGGGCACTAACGGAAAATCAAATGGTCAGATTATTCTGACCACATGATGGACCTTGGGGTGATCATTGGAAGAAACGCCTCCAACCACCTTAAAGTCCTTCAAAGCGCCTATACAGGGACCCCCTTTTATAGGCTTAGTGGGGGCCCCCAAGGTGAGAGGACTTTTTCAGATGGAAATTTGCTGAAATATAAAATTATTATCTCATGTGTATGTTTTCAGCCAATCATTATTCCCATTCCATTGTTCCACTATCCTGAAGTGAGTACCAGAGTTTGATACATTATTCTCCCATATTAACTAAATCAGACTAGGCTAAGCTATTCTGAACATATCCTCAAATTCCCCTCAACCCTCAAAATACTTTAAATATGGGATGGTTGGATGTCAAGGGGATCAATTTTTCACCTTTATCGCTTTTTAAAAAAATTTATAGAAATCCGATTTTTATTGGCGCTTTATATTTTAAATTATTATAAATCTTTGTGGAATCCAGCAGGCGTTAAGCACCAGCGAGCAAGAATCAACTGGATTCACACAAAATGGTGCTCACTACAGGGGATCCCTGTATAACATAATCATTGCTCTTGAGGAGCAACTCGCCAGTGCCTTATCTCATCTTGAAGAGCTGGAGCAGCGCCCTTTAAAACTCCATGTAAAAGACAAATCCACCCCTGGCGAAGGAAACATTGCTACTTTCTTGTACGTTTATGAATTTGCCATGCATGGCACAACTGATAAACAAAAAGTTTAACACATCCTTCCTTGTTTAAGCCGCCTAGTGCAAGAGAACATAGTGCCTTACCTGGACCCTTCGCACACCTGGGCAGAGTTGAAGGAGGCTCTTTTGGCTGAATCTGGATTAAAGCAGATTCTACTCGGGGAAAAACAGGCCTTTATACGCCTTAGCATGTATGAGGGTGAATCACTTCTTGCCTTTGCTGAACAATTTTACCTCACTGCGCAAAGGTTAATAGCCTCTAACATGCTCACCCTTGATGATGCTATCGCCGCCCTGTTAACTGGGTTAGCTTCTTGGCCCTCTCTAGCCCGGCATATTATCTCAGTGAAACGCCATTTCAAAATATCCGTGATCTAACCTTTTGCACTCGATTTATTTTCAAAGTTGTTGTAAACTACTTGTATTCTCACCTCCTGCGTGACATACAAGTGCAAAAAGCTAAATGAGGCATTATTAGATGTTGCTGATTTTCATTCATGTGCAACAACCACTAAAGCTGAGGTGAACCCTCCATCTCATATAATTGAGGAGTTACCTCTAGTTAAGCAGTTGGGAGTAAGTCCTCCTGTGCCTATTCTCCCTACAAAACTTGCTCCCTCCATGCAACTCAAAAAGGTTATCAATTCTTCTTATGAATCAAAGCCCTGTAAGGTAGTAACAACCATCCGTCCGCACAAGCTCACTAAAGTTGCTGTGCCTACCCCTCCAGCAAAGCTAGTAAAAGCGTTCCTTAAGGCTATTCAATCTCTTGTGACCATCTCTCCTACCTCCATTGTGGCCTTGCCAGCTGTTGAGAATACCCTTGAGGACGAATCTGAGGGGGGTTATGATGATGTTGGCTACTATATATTGGGGGCCCCCGCACAGGTAGCAGTTCCTGGACATTTGAACTCTGGAGGAGTAGACGAGACCACCATTACTGAAGAAATTTACCTCATTCAAAATCAAGGGTGTCCAATAGTGATTGACACTGCCAGCGATGGTGATCAATTTTTAGCTGGCTAGATTCAAACTCTTCAGCGCGTTCATCCCTTATGATCCATCATGATTAACTACCCTGAGACTGCTAAAAATCTCACCTCTACCTTACGGCTCAAGGAGTTCTTAGCTTTTTAGCCTAACATTTGGAGGGACACTCACTAAGGTTGAAGTGGTCATTCAAAAGATCTGAATACTAGCTATCCTGGACACTGGCTCCCCCGTTAATGTGATATCCACTAAGCTTATCAAGAAGATAAAGCTACCACCTGACTTGGAGTATACGCAAGAATTTGGAACCGCTGGCCCCAACAATACCTGTGCTATTGGGGCATATTCTTCCCTTCCCATTAGAGTTGGAAAGCTTATTTTATCAGCCCCCTGCTGCGACTTTGAATAAACATGTATAATACGCTCATCGGCACTCATTTTATGATTGAGTATGAGGGAATAATCAGCCTGAAGCAAGGTTACCTCTTATTACTCAACTAGTAAGTCCCGTTAGCATTATCCAATAAAGAATCTAGTAAGCACGAATACTACTGCCTAGTAAATACCCCCTCTCAGCTATACCTTTATCTTATACCACTTCTTGGCACAAAAAATTGACTGATTCTGTGGATGCTAGGGAATTTATCCCATTTTATGTTGCAGATGAGGTCGTGGTTAATACTGGTAAAAAAGAGTGTTTGACACAAAAGTCACGCTTCATATCCCACGCCATTGTTTTTTGCACCTCGTTAGTATTGAGGGTGTCAGTCCCTTGGAGTCTCAGGTATTGCCTGGCATCCTTGACCCAGATTACCAAAGGCCCATTACTTTGCTGTTGGAAAACTCACCTCAAAAAACATAGTTTAAAGAAACACCAAGAGATTGGCAGAGGCTTTTTAGTTCCTGTGGAGGACATTGAACAAATTCACTCCATTGGTTCCATGATGGATATGGGCCTTCCAATGGATAACCTGGTGTGTACCTTACCCAACGTCCATATCTCGGATGAGCTGAACCCAGATGAGCTGGAAAAAGTTCACACTCTCCTTGACGACTATAGTAATATATTAACCAAATCAAATAATGACTGTGTCCACATAAAGGGCTGGCGCCACTCCATTGATGTGGGTGATGCCCATCCCATTCGTTCAAAACCTTACCAAAAATCAAAAGTGGAAGAAAAGAAAATGAGTACAGAGCTTCAGCAGTTACTAGATGTTGGGTTACTAATTCCTTCACAAAGCCCTTGGTCTTCACATCTCCTGCTAATAAAAAATGAGTTTATCTGATAGTCATGGATTACTGCAAGTTAAATAACCTCACTAAAAAGGATAACTATCCTCTCCCCTGCATTGTCGATGCCTTGGCCCAACTCTCTCATTATAACTTCTTCTCCGCCATAGACTTATCTAGCGGCTATTGGCAAATGGATCTCTCTCCTGAGGACCAGGAGAAATGTGCTCTCATTTGTAGTGAGGGTCTCTTCCATCCAATCCGATTACCTCAAGGGTTGTGCAACGCACCTGCAACTTTCCAGCGTGCAATGGACCATATCAATCAGGACTTGAAATAAAGTTGCATCATCGTCTACCTTGATGACATCACATTATTTTCTAAAACTTTCACAAAGAATCTTGACCATCTGAAGAAGGTGTTCTAACAACTACTTAAGTCTAATATCAAGTTAAAGCCCTCCAAATGTACTTTCAAGCAAAAGAAACTGGATTTCCTTGGCAATTCTATTTCTAGAAAAAGGAATTCAACCAATCCAAGATAAAGCTGAAGCCATCTCAATTCCGCCCCTAAAAATCTACAGGATATTCAGGTTTTTAGGGATGATGGGATATTACCATCAGTTTATCCCTAAGTTTGCACAACTCAGCAAGCCTCTTGTCCGCCTATTATACAAGAACACTCATTTTCAGTGGGGTGTGGAACAGAAGGCTGCTTTTGAGACGCTGAAGCAACTGCTGCAACAACTACCTATCCTATAGCACCCAAATTATAATTAACCCTTCATCTTATTCACTGACGCTTCAGACTATGCCGTTGGGGCCATCTTAGCACAATTGGATGAAAACAGTGTATTCCATCATGTATCCTACTTTAGTAAGATGCTTCCAAAGGCTGAACGTAACTACAGTGTAACAGAGAAGGAGTGCCTTGCTGTTCTGTTAGCTCTAAAGCACTACCGCCCTTTCTTATATGGAACTACCTTCACTGTAGTTACATATCATGCTTCATTGAAGTGGTTACAGAATATGATGATCCTACTGGCTGATTAGCTCTCTGGACTCATAAGCTCCAGCATTACAACATGAAGATTGAACACTGTGCTGGAACCCATCACATGAATGTTTATGGGTTGACCTGGCTACCAGTCCTTCTGTCAGGATTTCATCAAATTCTCATATCTCCAAAAAATCCAGTTCATCAATTCCCCTGACATCATTGTAAGGAGCAAGCAATATATCTCAATCTATCAAGGTTAATGATCAATTAAATCCCGATCAATTGATTGAAGGTTTGATCGCGCAGAGATTAATTTGCTCTGATAGATTACAAACCTATAAAAAGCCTATAAATATTCCCTCTTTTCAAAAATAAACATGAGGTCAAATTATAACATGTTTTTCATTTAAATTTATCGCCTTTTTGGAGAATCCGCCCAATGTAACTTCAAAATTAAACCTGCCCCATTGGAAGTGTAATTCAAAACTTTTAAACCTTCACTTGGATAGTAGTGAGGCAGAGAGATTACATGGCCTCTCAATGACCCCCCAATGACTGGGAAGATGAGGATGAGCCTGTACAGAAAATGTCATCCTGACACTCCCATAAGACTAAAGTGGAGAACGGGAAGTTGTATAAGCTTGTGGGGACAAAATGGCTGCCTTACTTCGGCCCCTATAACGTGTACCTCCTATCCTAGAAGCGCACTCCACTCTAGGTCATAGAGGGGGCAAGAAAACTTATGAGTGTATTAATTATTAGTTTTATTGGGCGGAATTATGGAATCTATAATTGATGTCTTGGAGGCCTGCCTTACTTTCAAGAAGCAGTCCAGCTTCATGACTAGACATCAGTATCAACCAACAACCCCTCAACAACTTTCCACACCATTGGCCTAAATGTAGTAGGTACCCTCCCTCAGACTACTAGTGGCAACCAATTTATTCTGGTAGCCATTGACCATTTCACTAAGTGGGTGGAAGCCGTAGCTCTTCCTGCTTAAACGGCCAAGGCCACAGCCACCTTTTTACTTCAGAATATTTTCTCTCGACATGGCTGTCCTCAAGTATTACTCTGCAATAATGGAAAAAACTTCACCTACAGAGTAGTAAAACTCCTGGCCACCTCAATGATGGCTCAACAACTTTTCTCAGCTCCGTACAATCCATCTACCAATGAGACTGTGGAGAGAGCCAATGGAATCTTGGTATCTATCCTACGTAAAATGGCCTCTTCAGATACACTTCACTGGGATCAATTCTTACCCAGTGCCCTTATGGCTTACTGGATCAGTTATCATGGGTTTTGAAAATGTCCCATTCTGAGTCTTATATGGGAAGGAACCAGGAATACCTGCTCTTTTGGTTAAAGATATATTCTCCTCTAGAGTTGAGCAACATGTGAAAGTTATGCGCAGATTAGCTTAGCACATCATACAACCCCAATCTGAGGCTATGACTAATCTAGCCAAAACAGTGACTAAAAAATGGCAGGCTGAAAATGAGCTCTGAACTCCCCTGCCTACATTCCAAGAGTCTGATAAGGTACTATACTACCATAACCACATCATGCCAAGAATTGCTAAGCTTGGATCAATATGGGAGGGTCCCTTCACCATCAATTACAAAAGAGGAAATGAATACTCTACTAAAGCTGTAGCTACAGGTATTACCATCAATCATGTACATGGCTGTGCCTCCAACCTTATTCTCCCCCAACATTCTTGAGGGGGTGATGTCAGACATTTGCCCTCACAGCTGAAGATTAAGAATTTTTTAGGTCAAATTCAGCCAAAAAGGGGAAATGTTGGCCATTTGCGATTTTCTGATGTTACAAAGAGGTATCTTATTAGTAATAAAAATAAAGATATCGAAATTGGACAAAAAACTCTGGCTGATCCTTAGTGGAACCCTGTTAATTTTGGTAACACCAGTTTGAAACCTGTTTGGGCACTAACGGAAAATCAAATGGTCAGATTATTCTGATCACACGATGGACCTTGGGGTGATCATTAGAAGGCATGCCCCCAACCACCACAAAGTCCTTCAAAGCGCCTATACAGGGACCCCTTTTATAGGCTTAGTGGGGGCCCCCAAGGTGAGAGGACTTTTTCAGATGGAAATTTGCTGAAATATAAAATTAATATCTCATGTGTATGTTTTCAGCCAATCATTATTCCCATTCCATTGTTCCACTATCCTGAAGTGAGTACCAGAGTTTGATACATTATTCTCCCATATTAACTAAATCAGACTAGGCTAAGCTATTCTGAACATATCCTCAAATTCCCCACAACCCTCAAAATACTTTAAATACGGGATGATCAGATGTTGAGGGGATCAATTTTCATCATTATCACGCTTTTAAAAAATTTAAAAAAATAAATTTTTATCAGTGCTTTATATTAGAATTATTCTAAGTCTTTGTGGAATCCAGCAGTCATCAAGCACCGGCGAGCAAGAATCATCTGGATTCCCACAATACTATTATCAATCAACCATCAACTACTATCAGATACTGTAAATCATGCACATATCAAATCTGTGTAGTTAACAGTTGGGAGCTTTAAATCAGTGGAAAACCCAGGATTGTAACATTTGGTACTTATGAGAAGAGTAGCCAACTTCCAATTTTTAACACACCTACAAGTGCCTCTCCATAAGTTCATTAATGATAGATATGCACTTGAATGGCTCACACAAGCCTTGGAAGAGGATGGGAACTTGTGCTTGAACTATGACACATTCAAGGAGCACTTATTGGAAGCTGTTTCACCAAAGAGGTCCTTATCAAACCCTCACAAAGTTAATGTCACTATCCCAGGGAGCTGATAACATAGAATATAACATGCAGCGTTTCCTCTCACTGTTGGAAAATATTGAGATTGATGACAAATTGCCGCATTGTGGTTTTAACATGGCCTTAACAACCACATGAAAAGCCTCATGCATAAATGCCCCTTGTCACTTCCACTCCCTCAAGTGTTGGAGATGGCCAGTGACCTGTATGATGACAAGTCTCAACTTATCGCTCCATCAGTCCACCATGTCTTAAGAAATGACCGATCATCACACTTAAACATCATCTTGTAGGAGTATAAGCACCATATTGATGAGAAACTCTGTTCCTTTTGCCACATTTCCAGTCACTTTTCCAACAATCACCTATAGAAGGCACCCGCTCAGACTCCATATCTTTTGGAAAAAACATTATCTCATTCTTACATGGTTTATTGTTAAAATACTCTATGATGGTGGCCGAATTTCTATTGAAACTCTGCTATTATTGATGATACACAAAAATTTTTCAAACCATATGTTGTCAAAATCTGGGGATCAACTGCAGCGCTGAGAGCACCATGGCTTTGGAAATGGCTCCAGCACCCAAACTGCCTCTTGCACCGCGCTGATTGAACTTTTCGTTCAGAGAGATCCAGGCGCCCACCCAGTTTTGGGTCATGACTGACTTACCCTAACTGATAATTCTGGTTTCCCAGGGAATAATAGCGCAACGCTTAAACTGGGACTATGATAACATGGAGATCACAATTTAACTGAAGGAGAGACAATTACAACCCTAAGTACTGACTATACTAACATTACAAATGCTTTTACAAGCCATCTTTTGTGACCTATTGAAGGGCGACATCCCTGAATTCTTAGAACTGAACAAAAGTGTTCAGAGAAAAATAGCCAGTTTCTTACCTTCCCATATGGATTTTGACCATGATATCAACTTTCTTCTGGGAAACCAACCCAGCCATAGCCTTACCTACAGTTTTAACCGTAAAGAACAGATTGCACTAAAGAAGTACCTCAAAAACATGCTTGTGCAGGGTTTCATCTGAGTCTCCATTTCGCCATGCTCTTCACCATTAACATTTGTTAAGAAGAGGAGCGGCAAGTTATGCCCCTGCGTCAATTATAAGAAGTTAAACAGCATCACTGTCAAGCTCCGGTACCCAATTCCCAGCACTGACAAATTGAGCGACCAGATCACCAGAAAGGAATACTTCATTAAGTTTAAGAAATGTTTTCAGAAAGATTTTCATTAAGCCTAGTGACAAATGGAAAATTGCCTTTAAGACACAATATACTCTACAAGTACTTGGTGATGTTATTTGGTCTGTGCAACACACCAAGTACTTTTAGACACTCATCAACACAGTCCTTGGGGGTAACTTGACGATTTCTTTGTTAACTACATGGATGATACTCTGATTTACAGCAAATTCACCAAAGATCTCCAAAGGCACCTTCAGATGGTTTTTCAGCAGCTTATCAGCCAAAGATTACTTTGTAAAACTATCAAAATATGACTTTTTTAATCCAAAATGAATTCCTGGGTTACACCATTTGCCAAAGGAGTTTTGAAATGACCCCTAAAAATTGTGCTGTAAATTCCTGGCCTGTTCCTAAGTCACATAAGGAATCCAGAGCTTATTGGGGCTCGCAAATTTCTATCAGGATTTCATCAAAAAATTATCTTGAATCACACTCCTGCTGACTCGCCTCACACCAGCTATTGTCAAATTTTGAGTGAACCCCACAAACCACTGAAGCGTTCAAGGCCCCAAACAAGCCTTTGTTTCAGCCCTCATAATATATATGTTAAATTATTAAAACTGGTTTACTTGAGACTGATGTCTCAGACTTCGCCATTGAGGCGGTTTTGTCACAGGAGGGGGAGGATAATAAACTACACTCTATAGCCTAATTTGTGAAGAAGATGTCTCTGCAGAATGCAACTACACAATATATGACAAGGAGCTCATGGCAATCTTCAAGGTGTTGAAACACTGAAAGAAGTATATTTAAAGGGTAAAACACATTGTCAAAGTGCTTATGGACCACAAGAACCTGGTTTACTTCATAAAAGACCTGATAATTAAATTAGCAAAAGGCTCTATGGACCCTAACCCTTGTGGATATGACCTAAAATTACAGTACAAGACGGAAAATACCAACATGGTACTGATGCACTAAGCTGGCAACCTGACCACTTTACTGAAAAAGCTGAAATTTGAGACCACAATATCCAGGCCCTGTTACATTCCAAAAAGCTGGAAGTTAACACCTTGCAGGTCATGTCTCTCCATGAAGATTTGATCACCATTTATTTCAGTGACAAATTCACCAAGAACACCATGAAGGCCCTCGCTGAACTGGCTACAGTAAAGACATTGGAACGCAACTACTCACTAAAAGGGAAGATTCTGTACTAGAAACAAGAGGTTGGTTGTACCCAAGGGCTACTATGGAATGAAACGCTCTGATACTACCATGATTAGCCAATGGCGGACACCCAAGAAAGATTCAAGACAATTATGGCAATCCAATGAACCTACATGCGGCGGGGACTAAAACTGGCTGTTGCCAGTTACATCTCAGGTTGTGAAGTATGCGGACAAATGAAGCCTAACCAAAGTCTATCTAAAGGCCTGCTCCGACCACTATAGATTCCCAAAGGATCTTAGGAAATTGGTGTCAATGGATTTTATAGTCGAGTTGCCAAACTCCTGAGGTTTTAATGCCATACTAGTGTTCTTCCTAAGATTTTATAAAGAGGGCTTACTTCATCTCCATGACTTATAACATCACAGCTCAAGAACCACTAACTTGTTCATAAAGCATGTCTTCCTGCACCACATTATCCCTGAAGAGGTCATCTCTGATTGTGGGCCTTAGTTCACCTTGCGTTTTTGGGACTAGATACTGAAGGATTGAAGATCTCGCGCTCATTGTCCACCTCTCACCACCCTCTGAGCGATGGCCAAATGTAATTAGTAAACTAGATTCTTGAGCAGTACCTCCATTTTTACATCAACACCAGAAAGACAACTGGGTCAACCTTTTGTCAATGGCCCATTTTCTCCTAAACAGACAGGTTCAAAGCTCCAAGAAGATGTCCTCATTTAAAGCCAACTGCTGTTTTGACCCGTTGGGACCCTTTGTCCTATGCACAGGCAGAGAATAACATCAGCTGAGACTGGATGTCATCGATGCATCAGGCTCAAAATGAGTATCATCACAACTTGTAAAATGTGCAGAGATTGTATAAGGAGTTAACAAACCAGAAATGGGTACCAGGCAGGCCATTAGCTCCTGGAGATTAAATACCTTACCGCATGCAATATCCCCATCCAGTTTCCTTTTTTGAAGCTGGTGCACCGGTGGGTGGGCCCCTACAAGGTTATTGGGAAGGTAGGCAGAGTAACCTATCTAGTGAAGCTCCTCTTCACTTAGATCATCCCCAGGTTCTTCTATTGGGCCTTGCTCCATAAGGAAGATGATACCTCCTTGCCACATCAGAAGCTTCTCTATGCCCTGCCCCCCATTGAACAGGCACCCAACCAAGAATTTGAGGTGGAAATTCTGAGGATGTCATGAGATCTAATGAAAATACAATATCTATTGAAGTGGCCTGCCTACCCTATTGAAGAGAGTATGTAGAGGCCAGAAGAGAATCTAATCAAAACAAAGGACTGGTTCCAAAAGTACCTCAATAGGATGAACCGTTTGGCACCCAGGGAGAGTTCATCTGGGAGCTGATGTTAGAGCCTACCTAACATCTTCTGACATTGTTTGCTGAAGCGTCATTTGACAAACAAATCATATCCAAACTATGAATTTAAGTTTGGATTTGCATTTGGATTTTTGATCTTTAATCTTTGACCCCACCCCTATTGGTAAGTATATAAGCACTCACTCTTCCCATTAATTTACTTGTGGTCATCAGCACTTAATAATATACTGTATGAAGTTCAATCTACACTTGCCATTTATTTTACTTTTATCTAAACTCCAAATGTCTTTAACCAAATTGATCGCTGCATGCTAAAGACCCGCCATGGATGCCTCCTATGCTGACCCTCCTATGTTCAGATGGCTCCAATGACTCTGCTGACATTTTCATTCACCATGAAGATGATTCAATTCAAAACAACTTCCGTCAATAACACCAGGATTACCATGGCATACATTGCAGCACTTAGCGTTGCAGAGGCCATAATCTTGACCATTAGGCTATACCAATCCCTTGCCACAGGCACCCTGTATCTCATCCGCCTGGCCACTGTTCTTATTTGGTCACTATCGCCTGTAGTATCTGAGTACGTTATGCACAAGGCAGAACCTACCCAGTCTGCCCTGGCCGTGACAAAAATGGTGACTAATGTTTAAATTTATAAGTTGTTAATAAAGGAGGATAAATATATACTAAGCTTTTTTCACCTGCATTGTCAGACTGACATTTATCTTATCACTGAGCAAGATGTCACAGGTGATATAGGCAGTTGGGGTCTGAGCAAACCTCCCACGCCTTGTCCAGATGTGAGAAGCCCTAATTAAGCCAAGGGTGCCTTCTGGAGTGCACGGGTGACAAGGGCTGGGCGGATTATCACCACCTCGCTGTACCTTTACTTAATTCAGGGCTTGAAGGATAAGGCCAAGCAAGTGCTTACTCTGCCAGATGAAAAGAGGCTGGCGAGCATTGAGAGCTCACTGCACCTCAGCCGCTGGGGCACCAATTACCATTGATGAAGAGCCAAAAGTAGCAACACTTATTTGTTGTTGATTGAATGAGGCAACTATCTTTTGGCTGGTTTTGTTGTTGATCTGGCGATTAGGCCCATGGGGTTTAATCATTATAGAATGCATCTCAATTTGGAATTTTAAAAAGATTTGAATAGTTTGATCAAAGAGCAGCCAAACACAGTGTGTCCCATCACATAATTAATCCAAATTCTTGTAATGACTTTTTAATTCTGACACTTTACCATGTTTGGACTCATGAATAAACTATAGTCAGAAAGGTATCACAGATAATATCCAAAGACAGTGCATCTGGATGCCAAATCAAAACTCCCTTTATGTACGCCAGTGCTCTCACTTGTGAGGGTAATGGCCTAATTCTGCTTTTATATTTCCTGTTTTTATAATAAAACAACCTTCCAATTATAACTATTTAAGTTTTGCTATTTTATAGCATTTTGAGCAACATAGCATGCCATGCGGCAAACATGCTTACTTAAATAGTTTCTCCTTGATGGATAGAGGGTGTAGGGGCCATCATTCTTCTGGTTGCTTGGTTGCTCATGTGGTTACAGGGAACTGAAAACTAACTAACAACGTGACCATGAGCTTCCTTGGTCCAACAGTTGCTTAGCTAAAGTATCAGGTTAGAACTTAGCCCTTAACGGTATTTAGTAGTGAGTATGTTGTGTGATACTATAAATCTTGTTATGATATGCCAATATGTTAGAAAGTTATTATGGCCATTTTCTCACAACTATAAATCGTACTCACTCAAGGGCATGAGTCATGTCAGGTTTGACTACTCAGTCATCCTATTACAGTGAGGGTTATTAGAAGGAAACAATTGATTTTTATACATATCAGATTCATCATCTCCTCAACCAGATTGACAATAAAATGAGATTCATTGTTGATAAGGATATTAGCTTAGTCCATAGGTTGTAATTTTATCTTCATATGGTAATTTATATTTTGCCATTGTATCAGCAAGGAGAGATGTTTGTTGCCTTGCCATCTAAAGAATTATTTGGTAACAACCATGATATACTTTGACCTATCAGTTGCAACTTTAAGTCATCAGGATTCAATCAGAAGGCATAAGCCAGGTGATGCCTGCTAACTTTCTTTTTATAAAAAGCCTGTTTTTATAATAAGTGCGTGCCAAGAGAATTTCATCCTGTGAATGTGGCTGCTGAAGCACCCACATTCAAAGGCATTGACTATTAAGCTGCAATTAATCAAAGTTAGGTAAGTGGAAGGGGGAGGAATCCTTGTCATTCTAGGGTTGCTGTTTTCATTAGCTAGAGTTGAGTTAGCAACAAAGAGTTCCTCTATTATTGATTCAACAAGCGTGACCCATGTATCACTCAACTTTAGAGAGCAGTAACCGCGAATTATTATATAAATAATAAAGTAAATAGAAAAAATAAGAGATTTTTAGGAAAATAGTATTGAAATAAAACAAAAAATGACTAACACCCCACCATGGTCATGATGCTGGGCTTTAGATTGTGCTAGGGGAGGTGACTAAGCTTCCTCACAATAATATGGAATAAATGCAAATTTCAAATACTGAGTTAACGTTTTCAAACACCTTTTCCCTTTTAATAGTATTGGATGACATTCCCAAGAAAATCTCAGATTGTTTTTGGAAAATTCCAGACGTCCTAGTTTACTTTTATGATTTTAGAGCTAGGTGCTGGGGTTGATCCCCATTTTGACCTTTCCTCTCTGACTTTTTACCCAGATTTGCCTTAAAAAATAAGTTCCCCTTTCAGGATGACTACTGATTGAATCAATTTGTTGTGAAAGTTATAATGGGCCCTGTTGTTGAGGGGTTTGAGATTTCTCAAATCTACACAGAGTTTCTTGATTTTCACATATAGTACTCTAAAGATGTGGCAACTAGATAGGGCTTGGGAGTAGGTTGGGGAAAGATACATGGGAGGCAGGGAGGGGCTGCAGCAACCCATCTCTTTTCCAGGGTGTAACAGATCAAGTGTAGACTAGTCTGCACATCAAGATTGTTAGTAAAATCTCAGATTCTATTGAAAAATCAAAGGGTAAACCTTGTGAAATGAGATTGACAGATGATCAGATCATGAATTGGTCCGTTGAGGGTAAGAAATCTAATTTTAGGAACATGTACTGATCCAGGGGAATGTAACACTGTCGTCACAAATATTCTGAATTATGATCAAGTGGATATTTAGCCTTCGCAGAAAATGATCTGATCATCACTTAATAGCTTGAGTAAAGGAGCTTAGTTAAGAAATCGCAAGCTATATTAAGGAGAAGGCAATAACTGAGAATTTAGCTTTGTCTTCTAAAATTATATCGAATTTCAAATAAATATTGATAGCATAACAAATTGATAATAAATATACTTTTATATATACATATATTTAGAAGCCTAGATCTGGATAATGAGTTTGAAAATTGAGCTAAGAAAAATGTGCCTCATTCTCTGCACTGTCATGGAGCCAGACCCTGAAGTTGCATGAAGTGTCACTGGGACTGTCATTCAAGAATATGTCATGACATCTAGGCATGGCTCGTGGGTTCAGATGGTCACTGCAGGCTTATCTATGATGTGGCCAATAATTTGACTGTTACTTCCAGATTCCTTTGTTGTACTGGCGCAAACCTGATTGTTACATTAGACAGAACTCACATACTTTCCTTTAAGTTTTGTGGGGCCCCCAAGAGGAGGTAGTGGTCTCAGGAGGGGGGGTGATGGTACCATATTTATTGACCGTGGTAATGATGGGGTTTTCTTTGGCGTTTTTAATGCATGAGGTGGGATGGTTATGGGTTGCTGTGAGGACAAAAGCAGCGGAAAGCCCTGTAACACCCAAATCCAACAACAGTTGAGTAACCTTATCCATGGAGGCTTTGGATAAGATTCATCAGGTGATTGCGCAGATTTTGTTACAGACACATTTGGCTCAGGCAACAGGAAAGAGCCCCCTTATTCACTCCAGATTGCCCAAATCATGGACTCAAGACCCTTGGACTTAGCAGGCTGGGTACAGGAGTTGATCAAAGAGCAAGGCCATCTTCCAAGTTCCATGGATGAATGTGTGGATTTAATCGACCATGCAGCCTGCCTAGATGAGGTGCAGGATGAAGCATGGTCAGTGCTTTTGATGGTTATACTGGGGCTTAGCTCCGTGGAGGAGTACTCACAAATTTTCTCGCCACTAGTAAAGGAAGCCTAAGTAGCAAATTTTCAATCATCATGAATTTTTCATCTGGGGCTACAAGCGGATTCTCTTGGACATGGTGGAAGTAGAATTTAAAAATACATTTACGTAAAAAGTTTTGTTAGCTCTGAATACTAAAACAATTGGCTTTGGCATGAGACCAGCGCAGAGGTTTCATGTCACTGGGGAACAGCAATCTCCAGTGAGTGTTCAGCCTGTTCAGCATGGCTGACATGCCCCACCTCAGAACTTTAGAAATGTACAAGGGATCCCAACAAGGAAACGTAAATGACTCCAGTAGAGAGGCAAGCCAGGGACATGAGAAGAAACTATTTAAGTATGTGTCACCCACAAATTTGCAATTCAAATATGTATTCAAAAAAATTTCTGCCACTTTGCTAAATCCTCATTTATGACTCCCAGTGGAGTTATACTCACTTGGCGGAACAGAAGAGGTAATGGCCCTGGTGGATACAAGAGTGAAGGAAAATTAAATTGATTTCTGGTATCAAAGAGATTGAAGTTGGAGATTCAGGAGAGCCCAGAGTTGTGTTTGCCAATATGTTGTGGAGGGCTCCTTCATGGAGAGAAAGTCCCGTGATAGGAGTATGGCAGAATTAATTTATGTTTAAGGAGAAATTTTATGCAACAGAGAATCTGGTCCACCCCAGTGGTGTTGGAAATGCGGTAATGGCATCATCTTTGACCCCAGATTGACTTGCCTTTCTGTTCATTTACCTTGAACCTGAGGATATGTCCACCAATGAGATGGAGATTGATAGTTTGTGATTGTTTACCAAACTAATTAAAGAGCGTGGGAGTGATTCAGGCAGATTAATTACTCATGGAATATTGTGACTTTTTGGGAGTATTTTGTCATAGTGTAAGGAGAGTGTCTATAACTCTCCAGTTCCTAGCGAGGTGGTTCATGGTGCATAGCCCCAACTCCAGGAAACTAGTCGTCAGTACTAAGGTGAGCAGAGATCCGCAGAAGGTGCTGGATCTAAAGTAACTTAAGACGAGAGTGTTTAACGAAATGTAAATTAACAGATATCAAATAGACAACAAGGCTTGGGTGGACTCAAAGTGGATTTTATATCCAAGCGGTGATCTGGGCTGGAGTGCAAGGGTGCCTCAGTATGGGGGACCAGGGCGGCCCAGCAGTGCATCAGATGAAAGGGTTATATTTGTGAAAATTAAATGGCTAACGTTGTATGAGACCTCCTTGAAGAGGTCCACGCACAGATTCAACTAAGTTAGCATAAATAAAACGTAAACTAAATAGTGGTTTTTATTAAGGAGGAAATCGATCAATGAGAAATGTTGGTCTCAAGGAAACATATTTAAGCAATCTTGGGGAATCATTAATTGATGGAAGTGGTGCTAAGCCCAGGTGCACCAATAAATGCACGCTTTCATTGGGCAGGGTACTATAGCTAGCGATTGTTCAAACTCAGGTTATCAATTGAATGCAAGGCTGACCCAAGCTGGAAATTTCGAAAATTGAACAGGTTTAACCCCGTTTACTGATCAACCAAATAGAATCATCACAATTTAGAATGTAGCTAGTGATTTTAAATGCCTGGGCTGTAATTCCATGGTGTACTTTATGCACATTCCCAGGACCAACCTGGGCATATTTGGCCAGTACCCAAAGTTGGTCCAAGTTATGCTTAAGGTCAAGGAGGCCTGCCAACTTCATCTTTTTGGCCTCCAGACGTGCAGCTTTGTTCTTGCTGTTGGTTTCAATAATTATGTCATACTAAAGCTATAACAACCAGGAAGGATTCATTTTTTCCACCACTGGTCTATTTGTATTTTCTTTATAATTTAAGGAAAGGGTATTAATTTCCAGCTAATGTCCAGTTTGCCCACTCAACCAGTGAGTGAAAGCAGCGCTGTAGGAACATATGGGATTCTTGCTGAGCGAAGGGTTGATTGAGCCTTAAAATCTGCTGTCATGTCACCAGTTCTGTCAATGTTAAAAGCAAGTGGAAAATTGCATTTGTGTATGGAATATGATAGCTTAATTAAGTTACAAGCCCAATCCCTATCACATGAACCTGATAAAGGATATCCTTCCAATGGTCATGGGCTTCACAGTTTTTATGAAGCTAGAACTTGTGGAAACATATATCCAAGTACCTATGATACCAGAACATCTAAATATACGACATTTAAATGCCACTTGGGAATGTTTCAGAATCTTGTAATGCCATTTGGTCTATGAAACGCCCAGTAGTGTACAGCGGATGACTGATCACACGCTGGGTGGTATGATTGGCAAGTGCTGTGTGTCATATATGGATAATATCCTCGTGTTTTCACAATCCCAGGAAGATCATATGTGCAATGTGAGGGAGGTACTGTGAGTGATTTTCAAGGTGTGTCTATGGATAAAGCCATCAAAAAATGACATTAACTGAATCTTAGTATCGTTTTGGACAGTGTCATGTTTAAGAACAGTCTTGCAATCTGCCTTGCCAAGCTGCGGGTGATTTGAGTATGGAAAGCACTAAAGGACTGAATGGGGGTGCGGAGTTTCTTTGAGACAATGAATTTCCTATGAGAATTTGAGAAAAATATGTCACAAATGGCACTACCTCTCATGTTGCTGTTTTGAGATTTTCATTCATTTGGGGAGAGGATGAGGAGCTGCTTTTATTTTATTTTAAATAGAAAATACTCTTGGCGCCTGTTCTAGCACATACTGACTTTAAAAACCCTTTTATGGTTAAAATCAATGCCTCAAGTTAATCATGGGGGTGGTGCTTTTACAAGAAGGTGAGGATGGATTAGATCACACCATGTGTTATTTTAACCAGAAAATATTCAGCAGAAACAAATTACCTGATATACAAAAAATTTCTGGCAGTGTGCTCAGCTTCAAGGGAATGGCAGCACCACCTGCTATATGCTCACCATCTTTTCATGGCTTTAACGGATCCTAAAAGCCCTAAAATATTATTTATCACCAAGGAAAATGGACCAGCATCAAGCTCTATGGCATGTAGAGCTGGTCCAGTATGATTTTCATGTAAAATACCGGCTGGGTGCAACCAACACCCTGGTAGATTGGCTAATCTGGGATGTGGGGTTGCCTATAAGAAGTCTGAGCTAGAAAGTTTCAACACAGCTACTATGTTCCAGCTGGATCAATTTGTGATGATCAGAAGTGGGGAAAGTAAATTAGGAGATCCGCGAGAAACGGAGGAAGTAAGCATTTGGACGTCAGGTATAGGTTGAGACAGCAGAATGACAACCCCAAGGCCACCACCACACTTATGGGAAGAAAAACGAAGTATTGTATCATGATTCACAGGTAAAAGTTCATTTACACTTTTGCAATGGGAAGTATTACAGGTTTCTCATTACTATCCATTGGCGGGTCATCCTAGAGTCAAAAAATGGTAGAGCTGGTGTGGTAGAATTACTTGTGGCCAGGCATTTGAAGGGATGGTAGTGAGTATGGTGGACTGTTTGGTTTTCTCTCAATCAAAACCTTCTATAAAGCCTCCCGTTAGAAAGTTAAGTACTGCTTTACATTCCAGGTTTTCCAGGGGCTCAACTAGCGTAGACTTTATAACAGGCCTGCTAAGGGTCCAAGGGAAGGAAGCAATTATGGTGCTCATCGATTAATTTACTAAGTATGCCAAATTTTTCATTACAATACCAATTTTGCAGTTAAGGATTCACCAAAATCTTTTCATTAACTATATATACCTGGAATGGGTTACAATAGAAACTATTTCTGACTGCGGGCCCCAGTTTGTGTCAAAATATGGTTCAATTTGCTGGGAGTTTTAAAATTCATAATGTCAATCTTCATCAAATTATCCCCAATCCAATGGGCAAAAAGAGAGAGTAAGTCAGAGCTTGAGCAAAGTCTACATTGTTATGTTTTCAATAGGCATGATGATTGGGTTTTGTGGGTCTGGTTGGCCCAGTTTGTATATAATTTCATTGCCAAACTGTCGATAGTAATGTCCCCATTTTTCACAAACTATGGGTTCAACCCTACATCAGATGAGGGTTCCAGAGGTGGAGTGTGTAAGGGCAGATTAAGTAGCCCACACCATGGCGGACATCAGTAGAAGACTACAGGGGAACTTAGAACTAGGAATTGCGTGTTAGAAGCATCAAGACGACTGACAAAGATCTCCAGATCCACAATTTATTCCTGAAATACGTCACTAGTGGCGTCTAAGAACTACGCCATGCCAGTGAAGAGTCAAAAACTGGGACTAAAGTTTCTAGGACCAAAAAATAATATGTGCTATTAGAAAAGCCACTTTTGAACCGGAGCTACCAGAAGGGTCTAAGGACCATCCAGTACTCCACGCTTCACATTCAAGTTTGTTTAAAGGGTAAGGTCTGAATTGGCCAAGACTGATGATCTCTCACAAGGAGGATAACCAATAATATGAGGTCAAGAGAATACTAGATGCACAATGTGTGAGAGGCCAGAAGAAGTTACAGCTAAATGAAAAGGCTATCTGGTTGTGGATGTGATGTGACAAATGCTAGAAGAGTGAGAGCGGTACACAGAGAAGGTCCAGTAATTTTGAGCCTCATGTGTGGGGGTAATGTAACAGATCAGGTGCAACCTGGTCTGCAATTGACCTTGTTAGCAAAATATCAGATTCCTCCAAGAAATTAAAGGTTGATTCTGATGAAATGAAGACTATGGAGGATTAGATGGTGAATTGGGCCATCAAAGGTAAGAAGAATGAAATTAACGAGCTTGTACTGATCCAAGGGAATGTTACACTGTTGTCACAAATTCTTTTATTTATTTGGGGAAGGCCGACCAGGGGACAAGCACTTCCAATATTGGGGATAAACTAATAAAAATTGAAAATTAAAATACACCCCAGAGGGTACAAGGCCACTCTTGTTGTCTCCAGGATCACCAAGTTTAGGACGGTAGGGAAGGGGGTTATGCTGGCTTATTCTTGGATGCAGCATGTGTGAAGGAAAGGATCAACCTTTAGGAACCATATGGGGAGCCATGTGTTGATTGTTCTTCTGTTACAGGGGGTCATATGTCCAAACAGCCATGCTTGGAAATGTTCCAATATATGGCTGTGGAAGCGATTGATGGCTTCTTGGATTGTAGGCGCTGCTCCTGTGAACGATTCCAGTACTATTGTATGTATCGTCCATAGTGCTATTGCTACTATTAACGCCCTGTGGGATGGGTGGATAGGAGAGTCCATGTTTATAGCGAACATGTTCTTTGCTAGGCTGAATTGATGTCCGTTTTCCAGGCGTAAAAGGCGCATGGCCTCTTTCCATAAAGCCACTGATTTTGGGCATTGTTCTAAACGGTGGTTTAGGCTTCCATACTGACCACATATTGTACATGAAGTGTGAGTGGCATTTGACCGTTCAGCTGTTTGATATACTCTCCTCATGCACCTCCATACATGTGCTCTTATCCTGGGTTAGAGTAGAGGGTGATGTGTGTATCTCCATACTCTTCTTTGAGTCTCCAGGTTGTAGGGTATGTCCATATGGTCCAAGTAATCTATCCTGGCTATGGTATTTGGGTTTTTGCTTATTGTATTGTCTGTGACTATTTGATCATTGATCTCCAGTCTGTGTTTTAGCCTTGAGTCCTCAGTGACTGGTTTGGCCATTTATGTGGATCCACCATTTCGCTCTTCTCATGGCTAGGAGTATTCATTTGAAATGTGCAGGAGTGCCATGTGGTCCTGCAGCTGTAGGATGGGATGCCAGATAATTAATTAATGTGTTTGGGTAATCTGGGTTTCTTAATTGGAGTGCACATGTGAAGTTATATTTTGCTGTTATGTCCCAGTGTGTATTTGGAAGACCTAGGCTAGTCACCTGAGCTATCCAGGATCCTAGTATATGGGTCACTTGCTCTATGTAGTTGGTTTGCCTCATGCCTCCATTCCTTCTAGAGCCAAATAGGGTTTCAAGGCGTACAAGGGGGTTGTGGTTGGATCAGAGCCATCCTTGTAATAGGGCGTAAATTGTGTTGAAGAAGGATGGTGAGAAAGCGATTGCATGGGCCGTGAACCATATGATTGATAAAATCATAGAGTTGGCTACCATGACCCTTCCTGTTAGACCTGTTTGGTGTCCATGTAAGGAGGCAATGCGTTTTGTTATTTTGTCTAGAAGTTAATATTCCATCATGGAGTTGGCATAGCCTCCTGCTTCTAGCCATACCCCAAGTGCCGAACAGGACCATCTATTGGCTTGGTGGTGAATGAAAGTTTCAGTGGGGTTGTTGCTAATTTTCACCTCCTATGCCTGGTAAGTAGTCTTGATGTTGTACTAGTTACTTAGCCCTGGGTAGATGGCGCCCAATGGGTCTGATATTTTCCAAGGAGTATAATTTCCGTTTTCTCAGTGTTAAGTGATGCATTACTTATGTCGGAATAATCTTGCATTTTCTTCTCAATTCTGCAAACGTTTTGATTGTTGGATATGCCCACCACACAATCATCAGCGAAGGCCATCATTTTGACTAGTGGTTGGCCCTTGACGTTGATTCCCTTGAGAAGTGTGTTTGCATTCTGGATTAGAGGGTCTAAGCTAAAATTGTAGATTAAAGGGCTTAAGAGGCTTCGTTGTTTGAGTCCTCTCTGTGGGATAACTGGGCTGGTTAAGAAGCATGCTCCCCGCACAGCCATGGTAGCAGACTCTGTGAACAACATCACCCAGATTATGAATCTATTTGGTAGCTTAAATTTTTGAAGGCAGGCTCTAAGATAGGTCCAATTCACCCCGTCATATGCTTTTTGTTGGTCTAAAAAGACAAGTGCTCCAGAGGCTTTGGACTGGCAGACATTTGCAACTTTGTGGATGTTATCTCATATAGATCTTCTTGGAACAAATCCATATTGTGATGGGGATATCGCGTTAGTTGCAATTTTTCTAGTCGTTTGGCCATAACTTTTATCAAATTTTTGTATCTGTGTTGGTTAGGGAAATTGGGCGCTAGTTGGAAAGGTCTAGTCTGTCTCTTTTTTGACCAAAGTGACAGTGTAGGCTTCTTTACCTCCAGGTAGGAGGCATGTTTCCATGATAAACTTATTCATTGAAGCTAGAAGCATGTTAGAGATGTTAGAAAAATATTTTATGTAAAATTCATAGGGAACCTCATCAGGTCCAGGGCATTTCCCTCTTGGTGCACCGCTTACTACTTCCTAAAATTCCTTGCACAATATTAATTTGATTAAGTTGTTATTTTGGGCCGCGGTGTTGATATGTGCGCTTTTATGGAATTTTTTGATTTTTTCTGGTTCGACTGGCTCAGATTTATACAATTTCATAAAAACCTGTGCACTTCAGTCATGACTTCTTCGGTTGTTTCTACTATGGATTTGTCCAATTGACAGACCTGTGTACAAGCTATCATATTTTTCTGGGCGTAGAATTGGCAGAGAAAGTAGCTTGAGCAAGTTTCTCAATCTCTTATGTTTTTTCCTTTATATTGAACTCCAACTCAGTGTTGGTGTTTGTGGATCAGGGTGCTTAACCAAGCAGAAACATCCGCCCATTTTTGACCCCATACAGGGCTGTACCCCATGCATGGGACGTTGTTTTCTAGGTGGGTAATTTTTGCCAAGGTGTGATTTATAATGGCTGAAGCTGCCCTGTGTCTTCTAGACGATGTATATTTGATTTGTGGGTTGTTAAATATTTTTGAAGTTTTCCCAGGTGGTTAGTGGGTCCAAGCAGAAAGGTGTTTGAAAATCCCAGGTTAAGGACATTTCCTCCATCCAGGATTGAAATTTCAAGTCAGCTAAGCTTTCTGGGCGTATTCTGCACCATCTGGGTGCTTGGGTAATTGGTTCCACTGGTTTGTAGGACACCAAAATTAGCTGATGGTCAGAAAATTCGATTTTTGTAGTTTTAAATTTTTGAATTTGGTGCTGTAAAATTATTGGTGCAAGTATTAGGTCTATCCATGACATAGAAACAAGTGTACCGTTGTGTACATGTGGGCATGTCATGTTTTGTAGCAGGGGTACCTTTTTGGTAGTGGATCATATAGTCCCAGGGTGGCCTTTAGTACGCAGAGTTCCACTTGCCTTGTGGTATCTCCGTTGTGTATAGCCATCAGTTTGTATCTGAATTAATCCAGAAGTTCATGTCTCCCATGATGAAAGTACTTGCTGGTAGATTTAGTTGTGTTAGGTATGTTAGGAATTCTCTTAGGTAATGTGCACCATTCAGGGCATACACACTGGCTATTGTGTGCCTTTTGGTGTGCCATGAGAAAGTTATGGCGAGTATGCAGCTGTCCAGTAACAATTTTTTATTAATAAATTTAAAGTTTTGGTTCACGCATACTATCACCCCATAGTGGAGCAACCAAAACAATATTGTTGGGAAAAGCATTTTTTCCCATGCCTCCTCCTCTCCCTGTGGACAGTGGGTTTCCTGCACCACCAGGATATCCACAGGTGGGTTTCGTAGGAGACTTAACTTCTTGGCTCATGATGTTAAGGCCTTGAGTCCCGCTATATTCAGTGTCCCTATCTCTACTGAGATGCTCGATGCGCCTCAGGAGCGGTTATCAGGGCCCCCTGGCCCTACTCCCTCGCTCACATCACTCTCCAATACGCCTCTGCTGCGGAGGGCATAGAAATGAGTAAGAGTTGGGGTGTATTTTGCTCCTTTCATTGCCACTGTTTTCGCTCCTCTCTTAGCTTTGCTTGGTTTCAATTTATCTTTGCAGTGCAATTGTGTGTTTTTATTAACCGCATTATTTTCTTGCACATTCCATTGTAAATTTTCCTTCCCAATTGGGTTAAACTCCACAAATTCAGGGGGTGCGCTGAACCCCAGTTTTGCTTTATTCATTTCCAAATCGGGTTCCACTAAATTCAATCTGATCAGATTGGGGGTTTGGTTTTCCATGGATTTGATTGGTTCATTGACTCAAATTCATCCATGACTTCCTGGATCTGTTCTGGCAATATGGATGATTCCGCCGAGGCCTTTGCCTTAGCCACAGCCAGCTTTCAAGCTTGTTTTGCCATTTTTCATTCTTTTAAGGAAATTGGGTCCATTATTTTATATTGCCCGTGTTCTCCCCAGTTGAGAGCTTGTGTTGTATCCATGATTTTGGCGTACTCTGAGTCATCTTCGCCCATTTCTTCCTCACAGAATTCCATTTCTCTCAGGCCTTCTTTTATGGGGCAAGCATGAATTTTGTGCCCAAAGGCCTGGCAGTGGTTGCATATGGGGAGTGTGCTTTTCACTGTTGCGCAGAACAGCTGGGATTTTTCCTCATCAAAGGTGAAGGATGTGATGTAAGAAATTTTTGTAATATCCTCCACTACCTCCTGGTTCAGGGAAATAATTGCAATTGCCTTCCCAGTGCTAAGGGTCAGCATCAGCTGAAATCTTTGCATCTCAAATTGTTTGATTTCTCCATAGGCTTCCAAAACTTCTCAGAGATATCTTTTGACTACTGTGTGCGCCAGTGTGATCAAAAGATAATCAAAAATTATAAAAATATCTTTGGATTCTGTTCAACGGGTGCGTTTGGTCAGTACCAATTGCTGGCCATTGGGAAGGTTGATTACTAAACTGATCTTCACTGCTTTGTTCACTTCTTCTGCAGTTTCAAACCCAAGATCTACCCAACCTTTGCGGATAGTATGGGTTGTTAAGTATACCACATGCAGGAAACATTTATGTTGGACTTCGCTGAACTTTTCTCACATAGTTGGTGTTTCTACGCCCAGGGAAACTCATATCCTGTTTTCCACCAATGACAGTGGTTGTAATTGGGATACTTCCATATAACTGCAGTATTTTACCAAAAAATTTAACAAAACCCGCAGGGGGCGCCACCTTAGGCTTTTTTGTTTTTACTGAGATTTTCGTTTGTACCTGTGCGCTTGGTACCTTTGGGTGGTGCAGGTCTGGGTCTGCTGCCATTTACCGCGTTTGCCCATCTCTTTGCTTTATTACTCATACTCATCTCACCTGGTATTGATTATCAAATTGTGCTGTTTGAATCGAATTATATTACTAAAAGTGGTAGTAATTGGAAAGAAAAGATGATCTCAATATTCTTTTTTTAACAACTTGCCATCACAAATTCTACAAAAGATTTTTTGGGATATTGAGCCTTTTCAAACAATGATCTGGTCATCGCTTGAGAGCTTAGGCTATGGCTTAGTTTGGGTCTGAAGTGCTATAACAAGGAAGAGACAATAACTGAGAATTTGGTTTTGTTTTCTACAAAGCACTCAATATTAAAATAAATATTGCTAGCATCTCATATTATTTAAATATACTTTTATAATATACATATATTTAAGAAACCCATATCTGTATGATGATCCTGACAAGAGAGATAGACGAAGCTTTGGCCTCATTCTATGTGCTGTCCTGAAGCCAGATCCTGCTGTTGGCATGCAGTGTGACTGGGACTGTCATTCAGAGAATACGGTATGACATCCAGACATGGTGCGCAGGTTCAGGGATGGGTCTATGCAGTCTTAAACATGATGTTGTGAGTGACCTGGCTGGTACTTCCCAATTCCTTAGTGGAATACTGGCGCAAACCCTCTTTTTGGACAATTACAAGTTATATACTGCAATAAGAGTTATTCAGGTTTTGATATGAATAACATCAGCCAAAAACCCTGGTCAATTCTTAACAAACCCCACAAATGGGGTAGTACTATTGCCCCCAATTCTAGGATGAATCGCCATATGGATAGTAACAGGGTTATTCCAAACTTGGGGCAAAATTGGGGGGATTTTTCCGAGGGTCCTCTCCATCTTGTCTCTAAATTAGTTCAAACACCTACTCCACAATCACCCCCTTTATAGCCTTGGAGGAGGTTTCACCAGAGGCAAATATTTTCCCACCCAATGATTGGGTCAAATATATTAAATCACTGCCCCACAGATGTGTCCTACCTTCTACCAACCCTCCATTACCATTCTGTCCAAGCGAGGTAAGTATCAACAGCTCCCATAGGTCAAAATTAATATTATTAAATTCAGATGCACCCAGCTTATGCCAAATTTCCCGTCTGACCCACTTTGAGCTTTGATACATTTTGTATACTAAGCATTGAGAGATTAATAGGGTTTGCTTCTTAAACCCCCTATGGTTACTAATAAAATTCATATAAAAATTAAACATTTAATTCATTTTTTTATTATTAGTCTTACCTAAAAGTTGTTAAATAACCCCCTACAATATATTTATCCTACAGTAGAGAAATATATTTACCTGCAAATAATTGTAATTCAGATTTCAAAATGCACCAACGAGACAACAAAAAGCCTGAATTTCAACAAGTGGTGCTCATTACAGAGGTTTGTACACCACAAAACAATTTATTAAAAATGGAGGGTGTTGGGGGACATAACCCTCACAATCTCCTTGTGGCTTTTGAGCCCTGGCTAGATGCTTTATCCCAGAAGGTACCCAGTTCACTGTCTTGACTTAAAACCTTTGAACAGCGTGTTAGCCAAGCCTCTTATGAGGCATCTCCAATTATTTTAAAACACCCTTTCTGAGAAAATTTACCTCAGGTGATGGTAACATTGCCTCATTCCTCTTCATGTATGAGGCTGTTATGAAAGGGACAACTGACCCTAAAAATAAAGCACATCCTCCCCTGCCTCAGCCATTCCACCTAAAAGGTGATGGTATCTTATATGGACACCCTTAAAACTTTGGTTGAGGTAAAGAAAGCGCTCATTGAGGAGTTTGGATCCCCACAGAGCTTGTGAAGACAAAAACAGGCCTTTATGTGCTTTATTCTGAAAGAAGGAGAGTCGATCACCTCTTTTGTTGATCAATTTTATAATGAAGCTCAACATCTGCTGCTTTCAAAAATGATCCCTCTTGACGATGATATGGCTGCTGTTTTGGCTGGATTGGCGTCTCGTCCCTCTTTGGCGATGCATATATCTGCTGTCAAGCGCTCCTTCCAAAATATATAGTATATTAAAGAGGCCTTGTTAGTGGTGTCTGCCTATTATGAAAGTGATACTTTGCAAGGAGCTCTGAGTTGAAAATTACTATAAACCCTCCAGCCACTTTTATGGCTGTCTCCCTTTGTAAATCTGCTCCCACAGAGCTGCTGCAACGAGATGCTCCTCCCCCATGTGAAGGTAGGTATAAGATAATAGCTGTCAGAATTTTAACCAGATGAAATCCTCTAATGATTAATTGTTATTTTGGACGAAATAGGCCAATCCTGATAGAAAGGCTTATTTATTAAATTTCATATGATTTGATGTGATTGCTAGGTAGTTGCTCCCCAAATTAAGTCAAGCCAAATCCAAGTCTTGTGCCAAATTTTTTAAAGTTGGGATTGAGAAGAGCCAATTGCTGGCATTAATTGGTATAAGAATCACCAGCGACTAATAGCCAAGGATGATTATTTGATTTATTTTCAATTAATGTCAGCGGAACCTGACTATTTCAAGTTTGAGGTGGCCAATGTTGTTTCTGGTGTCTCATTTATATTAATCAAATATCACCTGAGAAAGGTGATCCAAACAATTGACTATGATGAGTCAAAACGTGCGTCAGTGGGAAGCTAAAATGTCCCAAGTCAACCCAAGTGACCAAAGATGTCTATGGTGCATAAGAATCTTTTAAAGGTTGAATCCAAATTCAATGTTTATTTATAATGATCATTTATATGGCTCACCAGCAACTTTAGGCCGAGTATAAGCTGAAACTGATATTTGGTCATCAGGAAGGATGGTGTGAGAGGATATACGCTAGGGAATTGAGTAAAATGCAGCAGAAGGCTGAAGAGAGTGGTTAGCTGAAAGAACCAGTGGAAAGCTGATAGGTTGGCAGTGTGTGTATCAGTTCTTTTGTAAATAGTATATATACTGGTGCTTCCCTTTCAATAAACATTTCCCTTTGCCCAATCTAACTTTTGATTTAAGTTTATATTTATTTTGTTAGTTGGGGTTGGGCTAGGGGATCCCTGAATGGCATGGGTGACATGCCAAGGGGTCAGCCAGCGCTGCTGGCCCCATGCCTAAGGTAAAACAGCATGGGCCTACCAGTATTCATACTGGTTGGCCTGCCAACTATCAGAACCCACAGTCGATTTTCAAACACTAGCAGTGATGGGGCAGCGTTCAATCCATCTTAGCTCCAAGAGTGGAGCTGGTAAAAAGCTAACATTTTGCCCTTCTCTCCTCCTTCGTCAGAGTGGCCTTTTAATGTGCTTCAATTGTCACGTCCTGCCAAGGTAATATCTCTATACCCCTCGGCATCTCCTCAGTCCATCTCTAGCTCAAACCTTTAGCAATGGGGCAGCCCAAAACCCCTATATCAAAGGCTAGATATAGAGCTGTAACAATCTCAAAGTCGCCTTAAAATGTTACCCAGATAATAGAGAGCTCTCAGGACCTCCCCTGCAACAAGGAAGCCCTGACCTTACCTCCCAACTGATGGAATCATTTACGTGCATTAAGAAACCCTCTGACGGCGAATCTGAAGGGGTTGTAAAGATGTCAGTAAATATGACTTAGGAGCCCCCGGTGAAGTGGAGATACCTTATAGTTTGAACCCTGAGGGAGTGGATCTAACTAGGATCTCCCCAAACTTATCTCTGTCAAGCGTTAGAGGGTTTTGAGCTCTTTGACACTGCCAGTGGCGCTGACCAGCTCATTGCCACCTTGATCTGACCTAACCTTTGTGTTCATATCCTGCAGTCTATCCAGGAGATATACCCTGAGACTTCCAAAAGACTTTCCTCTACTCTACATTTAATGAAGGTCCTCGCTCTTTCTCCCAACTTGGATGGAACCTTAACTAAAGTGTAGGTCATCTACAATGGAGTGCAGGTTAGGGCTAACCTCAACACTGGGTTCCCCATGAACTTTGTGTTGTCAAAACTTATTAAAAAAATTAAACTGGCCCCAACCTCAACTACAATCAAAAATTTGGATCTTCAGGCCCAAATAACACCTGAGACATAAGGGCGTACTCTTCTTTGCCCATTCATTTTAGGTAGCTCATCTTGTTAGCTCCAGCGGTGGCCCTGGATAACAATACCTATGATCTACTCATTAGTACCCAGTTCATGATTGATTATGTAATAATAATTAATTTGAAGCAGGGTTATTTCTCACTGCTTAACTATGAGACTCCACTAATTTTGACCAATGATGAGCTTAATAAAAAGGATTATGCTTGCACAGTCGAGTATCCCACTTCCGCCTTATCCCTACATTATACCATGGTAGAATGACACACAAAGATGTTGCCTCAATCAATGGACGTCATGGAGAGAATCCCTTTCTATGCTTCTGAAGAGGTTATCATCATGGCTTGTGAATAAAGGGTATTTTAAACGAAGACTACCTTACAAATCCCACATAACTGCCTACTGCACCTATTAGCATTGATAGTGTTAGTCCTCTAAAACCCAGAGTTTTGCTGGGTATGCTAGACCTCACCTATCAACGATCTATCAACCTCCTGCTAGGGAATCTCACCAAGAAGAACATGGTTGTAAAAAAGCATCAGGAAATTGGAAGAGGCATTTTTATTTCCCTTGAGGAAATAAAGCAAGTTCAGTGTATTAAGTCTGTTAAAATCCTAGATTCTTCACCAATTGATAGTTCCCATGATTAATAACTGCACAGGTTCAGTGTTGTGCAATCCTTCACGTTGTCTGATAATATATGATCTATTGATAATAGTATGAAGACTATTAACTATAGTTGAATAGATCACTAATGTTGGGTCCAACGCTTGACCAGTATTCCTCCTCAAATACTTAAGATACTTCAATAGGAATTTGTTCCATTATACTGCCTAACATGATCCATGATCAAATTCTTGTTTACAGCATCTCTCTGGTGACACACAGTCAGCAGCAATTCCCGTCTCAGCTCAGCATCCCTTCTTTTTATCAAAGATCCTTACTCTTCATATAAATAGTATCCAATTAGAGCACACAGCAATAATTTCCTTGAAGAAAAATAGAGCTAGAAATGAATTCTTCTGATTACTTAATGTTTTACTCTGGTAATTAATGTTTTTTATTTAGGGAATTTATAGTGGGAATTTGGCACCCAACCCTCAGTTGGCGCCTCAACAATGAAATGGCAGCCATTGACATTAGATTACCCTTCGTCATCTCATAAGCGATGATCTACCCCATCCTAGCTAGAATTCCATTGTCGGACATCCTTGAGACCTAAAACAGAAAGATTCAGAAAACGTGTCCCTAACGTTTTCCTCTCAATTTCAGCAAACCAACCATTTTTAAAAGACCTGCTTAGGTAATGGGAATTTTTATCCATTAAGGCAGGTCACAAACTAACTAATCAATTCACTAGTTGCAGTTGGCATCACTTGCCTTGCAACTTAATCCTCAAATCCCCAATCAGTTTTTGATGAAACCTGACTAATACCAATCAGTACACCTGATAGTTAATCATTAATCAACTATCAGATGCCCTGATTTCGTTGGCAACTCTGCCTGATGAGATCTTAAGCATTCACCCAGATCAATCCCCAATGGATCTATACCAGGCGAATTACCTAAGATTCCCCAAACATTTTTAACCCAAAATTGAGGTCAACCAATATCCAATTTTCTTTGCTATAGGAATTATCACCTAGTGACCCCTGGTAATCTAGTCAGCTGGGAATTAGGCAAAAATCTCAACAAACTATCCCTCTTGACTAGATTTTTCAGCGAGCTAAGGATTGGGACAGGAGAATACCACTTCAGACACAAGGTCAAACATTTCTTGGTTTCTAGTGGAGCACAGTTGATTGGTACTCAATGCTGCTCAGGACGACCTTCAGCATGTGGCTCTCTTCCTCTTCCTCCTCACTACTGCCTACTCAGAGAGCGGTCCTCATGACCTTTTTTCATGCCAGGCTGATCAATTTACTTGTGACAATATTAATCCTTGGATCCAGTTTTCCCCCATCAGGGCATATGACCCACTTTCATATTCAGGATTCTTGGTCAGGCGTCCTCAATTCCTGATTTCTCTCCTCATCCTCAACAGGAGATTCTTGCCATCAATGTGCATTTTGCAGCGCAATTAAGAATGCTCATTTATATTTGTCCTTGTTATTTTCTCATAATTTTCTTTTAGATCATATCATTCTTAATTCTTCTCTGGAGAGATTATCTCATTAATTTTGAGATTGATTTCTCTGAAAATAGAGTTCAATCGATTTTTGAGCACATAACGTTGACTATCATAAAAATCTGACATCCTCACTATTATCCATCTCATATGTTAATTTGGAGTCTTGGTACCAACAACTGCTTATTAGCATGTCTGATAAAGAATTTTGGTTCTTTCAGCTGATGAGTTTATCTGCGTTCTGGAACCTCTTCTATGGTCCTCCCAGGACTCATACTCCCAGTAAAGTACCCATGGCCAGTCCTTCCATGGAATTACCAGAAATGGTATCCAACCCCAACAAAAACAGGTTAGCAATCATCTCAAATGACTCATGACCAATACTTCTTCTGTTGTTGATTTCTGAGTTAGATTTCAAAACTCTCCTGGATTCAGCCCCAATTGTAGATTTTCCTACCATCATCAAACCTCCTAAAGCAATGCCCTCTTCTCTCAATCAATTGTTCCTTGCCAGATTGAACTTGCTTTTGGAGTTCCTTTTCCAACTCAGCCAGTATTACAAGATAAATGGACAGTCAACTGAACTAGCCATCAGAAACTGAAAAACTTCAAACTACCCTATCAGAATTGAGGGCCCAAGTAACTGAGGCTCTATCTATAGCTCTAATCCCCTACAAACGCAAAATCATTCTAGATCAAGATGTTGCAGCCTATGCTCTTCACTTGCTGGTCAAGCTCTTTAAAGTTGGGCCACAAAGCTTCCAGCTTCTGGCTTTCATAGCTCATTTTGCTTTTAATTCCAAGAAGCCCATAGTCATTGCCTGCAGGATGCCATTTGCTCCCTGCATGACTATCTCATTTCTGGAATGTCTTTTTTTATCTTCCACTGATGGCTTTAATAGGGGGCATGATTTGGCAACCCCCTCCTAGTATCCCATGCTCAGTGCCTGCCCATATGTCCAATGTTCTTGACAAAGCCCATTGGCAAGCGCTTAAGACCAATCTTCTGGCTTCAGTGCCATATTGGGATTACTCAGGGTTATTCGCTGACTGCCTCTTCTTTTTCTGTTGCTTCCCTCCCCAATCTGAGGTATCACAATTTACATGTTCAACATTTTCATCTCTCTTCCCCTAGTCACTTTCTTGTAGGGATCAACCTCCTCTCAATGAACTTGGTATTGAGTAGGTTTAGCCCTCACTATCATCTGATCTCACATAGATTTTGATGATTTATTTACTCCTAGTGCGATTCATCCTCACTCTCCCAAGAGGTGACATTTGCAGAATTATCACCAAGTTGAGGATAACCAATAAAAAAATAAAAATTATAAAAAATACCTTTTTTCTATGTATTTTATTAAGTAATTATTATTTTTTACTGCTATATTTTATCAATCTTTTATTTTTTCTTTTTTCTATGGGACATGACCTTTTCCCAGTTCAGCGGTCCATCTTTTCTATTTTATTCCCCCAAACTGGTTCCTAGGTATACTTTTATTTAACCGAGGCAAGCCAACCAGGGGACAGGCATTACCAAAAGAAAGAAATGAAATAAAGAAATGACATGAAACCTGAACAGGGTCAACTCCATTGAAGAAAGTTTTTCCACCTCCGGATAAGGACTCAAATTTTTCTGGTTATGTCATGGGTAAGGTTTTCGTGTTATTAGACCTACTAACCGCCAATAGCTTCCCTTGGCTGGCACCCCAATCAATGTGCAAAGGGCAGGAATCGAACCCACAACCTTCAGTTTGGTAGCCATATGCCCTTACCAACTCGCCTTCCACCCCCTCCTAGGTATACTTAGACCTACCAGTTTTCTAAGGTTCAGAGGTCTTATTTTTAAGACTTAACCATCTGTTTGGTTTAGCAGTCCTTTTTTTGAACTTAACCAAATTTATCAGGACATAACCAATTTAATGGTTCAGCAGTCCCTTGGGAACTTTTTTTATTCTTTTTTTTCATTGATCCACTGCTTTAAATACTTATCATGGACTCAATTTACTATCCTTCCATCTAAAAGGTTCTTGATGGAGTAGGCATCCGTCACTTTCTTGGCAATAATCTCAAATGGACCTGACCACAATGCATCCAGCTTGTTTTTCTCCCAAAACCATGAATATTTCAATAGGCAATGCTTTCGCCTAATTGTATTCTGATAAGGCTGGCCAGTTCTTACCATCCATCATTTTCACTTAAACCCTTTTCTTTAAGGTCATATCAGAGCTTACAATTGCATTTCAATTAGGATTTTTGTCAGTTGTTAACCTATTGCTTGGTACTCATCCCCCGACTTAGGTTCTACTACCAAATATAAAGTTAACAGCAACGCAGCCTTCCTTCCATATAGAAACTCAAGTAGCATTTTCCCATCGCCATATGATGACTTATGTTGTAGGCAAACATCACTGAACTAAGGTACATTCCCCATGCAGAAGTTCTCTCAGTGACCCGCTTCCTCAGCGTTATTGCCAGCATCCCATTGACCCATTCTATCAGTCTTTTTGTCTCCAGCTGGCACGTTAAAGACTTGACTCCTTGGATCCCCATTATTTCATTAAATCATGGGATTGCATGAGATGTAAAATTCTTTCCATTATCACTCAGCAAGACCTACAGGCATCCATGTCAGTATAATGCTTGATCTAGGATAAACTTTGCAATTCTTGCAGGGTCTATTTTGTCAGGGCCTTTGTCTCAACCCATCTCGTCAGATGGTCAATCGTGACTATGATGTATTGACTCCCCTGGTACTCATGGTTAATGGTCCCATCACGTCAATGGACACCATATGTTAAGAAAATCCAGGGTGGACCAGTTGGTATCCATTCATGTTCTTGTGAGACTTGTGCAACTGGCACTCCACACAACAGGCCAGATAGAACGCTACATTGTAGTTTATGGACTCCCAGTAGTAACACAGAAAATTATGACTGGTTGTCTTCCTCAAGTCTCATGCCCAACAACCTTATGAGCAGCTTGAACGATAGCCACTCATTCTGGAAGCTTTGGAAATATTAACCATTTCCAGTTTATCACTTGAAAACTTTTCCATCCATGGTCTTGGTGTTTTCCATAACTCTTCAAGCACACCTTGGATTTCTTGGGGCTTGTTTACAATTTCTCCATTAACCGTTCTCTGGAAATAGCTCATCCACCTGCTGGTATACCACTTGGACCTATTGGTAACTGCTATAAGCCATCAACATTCTGATGAGAAACTCCATCTTGGTGGACTATCTTGTAATTGTAAGCCTGTAGCTTTAGTGCCCATCAGGACAGTTGTCCTTCTGGTTCTCTTAAATTGTGTAGCCAATGCAATGAGGAGTGGTCCGTCACCACTTTGAAGTGCATTCCATGAATATACACCCAAGACTGTTTACAGGAATAAATGACTGCAAGCATTCATGCTCAGTCATTATGTAGTTCCTCTCAGCATCTGAGAGTGTCCAGCTCACATATGCCACTGGATGTTCATCACCAATTTCATCTACTTAGCTCATTATGGTGCTTATCACCATTAACAAAGCATTGGTTTGTATTATAAATTCTCAATTGAAATTCAGATATTTTAAAATCAGAGAATCTATTAAATACTGCCATAATTTATTGAGGGAACTCTGGTCCTATTCACTCCAAACGATTTTTTGGATCCTTCAGTAAATTAAAGAGGGGCTTGGCGATTCTTGCAACATCCCAAATGAATCTTCTATAGTATCTGGCCATTTAAATGAACACTTGGATATCTTGGACACTATTTGGTACAGCCATTTGCTCTATGGCTTTGATTTTCTGGTCTTGCGGCTGCAGTCCACTAGAGCTGTCTACAAATCCCAAGTATTTTAACTCTTTCTTGAAGAAGTGTCACTTCATCAGCTTTATCTTCATGTTGGCCGCGGATAGTCACTTGTAAACTTCCTCCAAGTGGTGCAAATGGTCAGTAAATGTCCTGCTGAACACATTTATATCATCCAAGTACACTAGGACGCATGACAACTTCAGGTCATTTAGTATGACATCTGTGGCCCTCTGGAATGTCACAGGCACATTGCATAGACCCTGGGGCATCCTCATCATTTTGTTAAAGCCCCTGCATGTTGATAATCGTGCATTTATCTTAGTCTACTCTTAAAAAATTGATTTGTAAATATCCTGATATTAGATTTATTGCAGAGAAATACCTCGCTTCTCCCAATTGATCTAGCGCATCATTGATTCTTGGTAATGGGTATGAATCCTTCTTCATAATCTTGTTCAGCATCTGATAATCAATCACCACCCAATTAGAGCCGTCCTTCTTCACAATAAGGATAGGGCTCGCCCAGGAACTCAATGATGGAACTAGAAGCTCGTGCTTCACTAGTTTACTGATTTCTTCCTCCACTACCGCTTCAGCCACATTTGACCATTGAATCAGTCTCAATCTTATTGGCTCTTTTCCCCAATATTAACCTTATGGATTACAACTCTCACGCATCCCAAATCATGGTCATCTTTGGGAATACTTCCTGATACTTGTCAATTAGCTCAAGTAACTCCTCTTACTGTCTGTCTGTCAGATCAACGAGGTGCTCTCAATTGACCAATAAATTGATAATTTTAGTTAACCCTGTTTGTAATCCCAACTCATTGAGGGTCCTAAAATTGTGGAATTTCCTCAATTCAGCCATTGGAATTAGATGAACAAATGCGATGATCTGATTCTTCTCAATCTTTATTGGGTTTTCACTCAAATTCACTAGGAGAACTCGAATTTCTCCATGGTATGGCATAAAGAATTCCAGGAGCCACTCAAGGCTCTACTCTGGACTTCTTCCAGGGGTTTCAGACTTTCCCATGCATCATATCCATTATCTCCAATGTCAACCCCATGTCTACTATTATCTGTGATCCTGGCAGTATGGTTCTCGCACTCTTAATCATCAGTGGAATTCCCCAAAATTCTAGAATTTTAGTCAGCATTTCTTATTGCTTCCATCCAACTAGTTGGTATCAAATTGGGACAATGCCGTCATTGTAGATCAGATTGATGAATTCATCTCTCATAGTCAGTAGAGCTTCCCCATCTTTCTGATAAACCAATGGTAACGTCTGACCCAATATGGTCAACACATTATCCTCATGGTTACATTTAACTCTATATTTTCATAAGAACTCTGTCCTGATCAGAAAATAGTAGTTTTGGTTGGCCAAAACTATTGCTGGAGCGGATACCACTAAAGATCCAAATTGAAATGGTAGAGCGCTATATGATCCACAGGAGATGGTGGTATTTGGCCCAGATGTCCCATAATCTTTCTTGTGTTCTATATTGGGTGAGTACTTCATCCTCTTCACCAGCTTGGTCAAAACAATGTTGATGGGCGCTCCACTGTCAACTATCACCCTCACCCATACTCAATTGACTAGTATATCTATAAATGTACACTCAGAGTATTGTAAATCGTATTTACTGAGAGTATATTGGCATTATCAGCTGAATTAAGGATGTAAATTATTTGTGCTGATAGATCAGGAAATGATCCCTTGATCGCTCTAAGGGGGATTGAAAAGTTTGCTTCACCTAAATGGACTTCAGATATCTCTTCAGGATTCTAGGTGGTTCAAATCTTATCTGCCAGTTGTTGGGCGTACAGCTGGGCAACTTCCTTAATTATTTCAGGTTCAATCCCCTTTGATCCAGAGCTTGTTACCGCATTCACATCTAAATTACTACTTGATATAGCTGATCCTGCACGTCATCAACGAACAGATCACTAATGTCAATTTATTTTTGCATAATTTAGGGAGTAACTGGTTTTTGCAGCTCTAGACTGTTCCCCATGTAGGCAGCGGGCCCTTTTCTCAACTCCTGTGCAGGTTTAGACTCTTTTGCTTGGACCACATTGATCTGTTCTTTTGACTTCTTGCAGTGTAAGGTGAAGTGTCCTTTTCCTCTGCACTGGTAACAGATTTTCCTTCTTATTGATCTGCTAAAACTCTTCAGGCTTATTTACCAGCATGGTTTGATTGTTGAACTCCTTAGTGTCCTCAATTCCCTTCGTAAGATTCAAATTTTGTACTGGATTCAGTTTGAAACTTCTATTTGGGGCATCAAAGGAAGCTCTCAATATTTTTAAATGATCCACCATCTGTGAGGTGGTAATCTCCGTTGTGAACATGGCAGAAGTCATTTGATGTAAATCATGATAGAGACAAAGGACCTCTTGTAGTTTGATCCATACATCAAAATCATCCAGAACTTTTGCTCTAACCAAAATCTGCAATTCTTGGTAAATATGATTGGCGAAACTTGCTAAGGATTCATCCTTCTTGAATTAAATTCCCATGAATTCTTGTTTGCACTTTGAAATGCACGTGGGACTTCCAAATTCCTTCATAATGGTCGCCTTGGCCTCTAAGTATGACCATCTGTCACCCTCTCAATGTGGTAATACTAGGTTCTGATAGTAAGTATCCAAGAAATTCACCACTGTCAAAGCCTTTTGATGATCGCTGTAAATGAACATTGTCATGTTAAACAATCTGATTAATTCAGGGGCGTATCACGATGGAAAAAAGTGATTTGGCGTAGTCCTAAGGTCCTCTGAAGTTTCTCTACCCACCACTCTTGGTTTTGCTACTTGACTAACTTGAGGATTAATTTTGAGAGTCATCTCTGAAATGGCTGTGTATGTTGGCAGCATATTTTGTGGAAAATTTTCCTTTCCAACAGGAGTTCGTGGAGTTCTTTCTTCATCAGTTGCCGCATATGGCTCACATTTACTTTTTGTGAGTCTTCAACTCCTCAACTTGCTTAATCAGCTATTCTATATTGGCACTGAATGCCTGTAATTAAATGCGATCTGCTTCATGTTCCATTTTTCAAAAATAAGACTTCTAGAACTAAATAACCCTCCTTTTTCTTAAATGATGTTCCTTTTTAACTAGCTCATTTCTGAAACTAGTGAAATTTTTTGACTCCTTTCTTGAACTTGGTAACACTCTCCTCCAAGGCAGAGAATTCTTGATGATCTTCAGAATTCAAGGCGTTCTTGTTGATGGTTTCCAACTCTATCTAGAGTTTTCTTAACTTTTCCTTGTATGACATTGTGTCCTAGTATATCTTACTCAACTACAACACCTGTAGTGAGCACCAATTGTTGAACTCCATGGTTTTTCACCAATTAATAGTTTTCAGGATTATTAACTGCACAGGTTCATCGCTGTGCAATCCTTCACGTTGTCTGATAATATATGATCTATTAATATTAGTATGAAGACTATTAACTATAGTTGAATATATCACTAGTTCTGGGCCCAACGCAGGACCAGTATTTCTCCTCAAATGCTTAAGATGTCCTCAATAGGGATTCATTCACGCCGCCTAACTTGATCCATGCTCAGACCCTTATTTACGTCCTCTCTTTGGTGACACAAAGTCAGCAGCAATTCCCATTTCAGCTCATCTTCTCTTCTCTGGATCTTCAATACTTGCTCTTTACTTTAAAGAGTCTCCAATCAAAGCACACAGCAATAATTCTTGAAGAAGAATAGAACTAGAAATGAATTCTGCTAATTACTCAATGTTTTACTCTGGTAAATAATGTTTTATTAAGTGAATTCTTAAGGGAATTTATAGTGAGATATTGGCACTTAACCCTCAATTGGCACCTCAATGATGAAACTTCAGCCGTTGCCATTGAATTACTCATCCACTTCTCAGCAGCGATGGTCTTCACCATCCTGGCTAGGATTCCTCGTCAGACATCCCAGAGACCTTAAAATGGAAAGAGTCAGAAAACGTGTTACTAACATTCCCGCTCAATCCCAGTGAACCAACCATTACTGGCAAGCAGCCTGCTTAAGTAATGGGACTTGTTAGCCATAACCAGGTCGCAAACCAACTGGTTGATTCACTAGTTGCAGGGGACATCACTCACCTCACAACTTGATCCTTAAATTCACAATTGGTCAGTGATGAAACCTGACTGATCCCAACAGTACACCTGATAGCTAATCATTGATCAACTATAAGATGCCCCAATTTTGTTGGTAACTCTGCCTAATGAGATCTTAAGCATTTATCTGGATTTATCTCCAGTGGGACCAAACCAGGCTAATTACTTAAAATCCTCCAAACATTTTTAACCTAAAATTGGGGTCAACCAATCCAATTCACTTTGCTATAAGAAATTAACCCTAGTGACCCCTGGTAATCTAGTTAGCTGGTAATGTAGGCAAAATCCCAACAAAAATTTATCTATTTTAATATATATATTGAAGAATTCTTATGCTTTGCAATATTTTTTCTTTATACTAGAAAAATTTTACTGCCTCTAGCCTTCTCATCACAATTATATATTCATAACTTTGGTCAATTCTGACCTGTTGGCTTAGGCTATTATTCTCCGTCATATTTAAATTGGTTTAGCCTTATAGCTAAGAGGCTCTGGCAGAATCTACCATACTTGCATTTGACATCACCTTATCGCCTTAGTTTGAGGCAATTTAATAAATATTCTTTGTTACTTGGTTTTGACAAATATTAACCAATCCGCCATAGCTATTTGAGGTTTATTGTCCAGTCATATTAATTGCTCAACAATAATATTTCATCATTGAATTGGTATATCACCCCTATGTTGGTGAGGGATGAATCCATCTGAATAATTACCATTTTATTAAAGTTTGGGTACATCAGTATAGGCGCTTTGGTGATTCAAAACCTTAGCTGATCACAGTCCAGCTGACAACTTTTCTGTATATTCAAGTGGAAACCCATTCTTGAGAAGGTGAAACTATAGTTACTTATCTTACTCAAGTTCGCCACAACTTGGAGATAGTGCTGACCATTACCAAAAATACCTGAATATCACGATTTCTATTTGGCCATGTAATTTTTTGATAGCCTCACCGTTAGAGGGTTGAATCCATAATCCTTATTTGTCAATGACAAATCCCAACAATTCAAGTTGTTTGTCGAAAAATTTCACTTATCAGGTTTTGATTTTCAGATCAGCTTTGGCCAGCTGTTGGAAAACTTCATCTAAATGCTGCAGATGTTCCTTGAAAGTTCTGGGGACCCCTTTATGTTATCTTATACACTACCACATAGGAGATCTTTAAATCCCCTATTATGCTTTACATAGTGCACTGGAATGTCATTGAGGCGTTACACACCCCTGAGGCATCCTATTAGGTTGGTATAAACCCTGATCGTTAATAATAAACTACTTCTCCTGTTCTTCCTTTGCCAGCTCAATCTGCCTATACCCAATATTTTTATCATAGCAAAAAATACTGTACACCACCCAAGCATTTTACTGCATTGTCAATATGGGGTAAAGGGTATGAGTCCTTCTTGGTAATATTGTTAAATTTTAGGTAATCTATTACCACTCAATTTGACTCATCCTTCTTCTTAATAACCAAAACTGGGGTGGTCCACGGACTCTTGGAGGGCACTGACATCCCCTGCTGCACAAGTTATCTGATTACTTGCTTAGCAACTTTATCCGCTGACTTGGAACGCTGAATAGAAAAAAGGCAAATCATTAGATGGTTACCAGTTTCAATCTGGTGTAACAAAAAATGTGCACATTCCAATTTATAATCTCCATTAGCAAAAATAGTACTATGTTTATTAAAAAGGGCTGAAGCTTGGCCTTTCTCATCCTCTGTCAACCAGAAAGACATTCTTGAGATATCAGAGAACATACATATTGACAATTGCTGACCTCAAGCCTAAGTTCATCCAGATCTACAAAATCATGGATACTTGATACCTCTTCAACGGGTTAATATAGACAAAAATTACTAATTGATGTCACTTAATTTGCACAGATTAAGGATACAGGTTAGCTACTGCACCTGGCTTTCACCATGATCAGGTGGAGAAACCCAGTTCAGAGACCAATTCCAATTTTAATTAGCCAAATGGGAAGAGAATATCAACGTATAATCTCTGATGAATTTATAAGTTACTTTTGTTCCCCACTATGATTTGATGGCCCACTGGAATAAAGAGATTTTGATTTACTCATATGGGAACATCCTTAGATTCCATAATATGTTTAGTAACCGCTTGGGCACTTAGCAGCTGATATCCAATCTGCACATGCCATTTTGAATACAAAATTAACAACCCTCAGTTTGATCCATTGGTCCTCATCCGTCCACATATAAAATAGCATAAGAGTTTGCCCATATAATCCTAATTATTCTCCTCAGAGTTAGCTTTGACTCCATAGCCTCTTATAAATGAGATACCAATAAGAAAGTCATAATTTTGGCTGTGATAACAATATCCATAGTGTAGATCACTAAGGGCTAAACCTCAATGGCAATGTGCTATACACTCCTTCTGAGGTTGTGGTCTAAGGGCTTGCATTACGTAAATTTTCCAATATTTTGGGTCCAGAGCAATTTCCAGCTTCTTCACAAGTCTAGTGACACAATATTAATTGGTTCCCCCATTGTCTAAGATACCACATATCTTAAGATTATTTACATACATTTATTATAGGCACACTCAAGAAATATGCATTTGCAGAATTTACTGCATGTATAAATAATGTGTCCGCTTGATCTAAGTAAGTTTGAATGTTACCATCTGATTGTGGGATAGAGGACTTAAATTAGAAATGGGTATAACCTTTTGGAATTCTTCTAATTTGAAGATATCACCAGAAAAAACTAAAAGCTCTCGTTGCTCTAACTGCTGAGCACAAGCTTGACTATAGCTTCCTGCACCAACTTGGCGTCTCACTTTTTCAAGGAGAATTTATTAACTGCTACCCTATCATCTGCTAAACCTGATGAACTTCAGGAGGCAGGTTGACCTTATATGATACCAGCTTATCATAAAGTGGTTTCATGGATTGGTTTACCAGGGGTTTTTGTAGAGGTGAAAGAAGTAGTAAATAATGGTTCTACTTCGCCCTGTCTTTTAACAAGTCCCCTTTTTATGCACAGGGATCACCAAAAAAACCTTGGGTTTGTCACTTCGCTTAGGACAGTAAATTGCTTAATGCTTCAGGTTTACATAGGTAACAGTAATCTGACTAGTATCAGGTCTGTTAATTTGAGGGCTATAAGGCTGAATTGATTTTTTCTTTTGGGATATGTCCCTAGGTTTGAGGTCACATGACTCTTGATCACTTTTGTTAGGGTCTCAAAAGTGACTGCAGATCAGCGGAGATAATTTACCTGTTTGCAATATCATTTTCCCTCATTCAAAACCAGTTTTAAAACCTAATACTCCTTTTAGGGCTCACAGAAATGATGAAGTGAAATTTGGGTGTCAAACCCATTTAAACATTAGCCCCAGATAACGTCTGCACCTCCAAATAAAAACTCCCAGCAAAAACTACTAAGATTTCATCTCTGTAAATAAAAGATATTGAGTAATTTCATTCTCAAATGGCCATCCTTTTAGGCTCCACTGAACTCCTTGATAATAAGGTCCTTAGCTATGGCAAAACATATCGGCCTTCTTTAATTTCAGCATAACCAACTCCTTGATTTCAGAGTCCAGCGAGTTCATCAACACAAAAACTTAGCTGTTTTGGACGCTACGTCCATGCTATTCTCAAAGAAATCAAGAGAATTGTGCACATTAGCATCCTCTTTAAACTTTAGTATATTGACAGTGTTGATCTGAAACTGAGGCCTATGGATGCAGAGCCTAAGGACCTGCGCTGTCCACCCCTTATTTTCCAAGTTTGGAAGATGAGGAGGGTTATAGACACAACATTGAGCCGCCATAGTGTCAGGATGGGTGGAAGAACCAACAATCAAAACAAATTGGAAAACAGAAGGCAAGCTACACATATTCTTTTACTCATCACCCTCGCTATAAAGTTTTATTGAATGGGTTTCTGGATCAACTTGATCATAATAGCACTTATATAGATCCTGATGAATCTCCAAAAAAAATAAATTCATAGATTCAGAAAAATGGTGGGGTTCTGATTAAAAATGATTCTCACGTATTACCAAATAATCTGATTGGTGGTGATAACGTCTACTTATAAGGTGATGTTTCATTCATTATGGACCTGACTTTTTATCTCTGAGCTTTAAGTTCCCTATCTAAAAATCAGATTTATGATAAAACTTGGTAACAGAAGGCACAGATCCCATCATATCTTCGTCTAGGACATCAAAATGATGTTGATGAGCTTCTATAACTTTTACTAATTCTTTTTTTAGTACTAGATGGTCTTTACTAATTCTTTTAATTGACGCTTATGGCCTATCATGATGTCATCCAGTAAGCCAACGTTAGCATTTAAGTCTTCTCACATTTACCAAATCTTAACAGAATAACTTTGCAAGATTTTGTGCTCAATCACTACTGCGTTAGAGGGTTGCACTACCTCCGCTGTGAGATAGTCCTCAAATAATTTAACATAACTTATTAATTGTTAATTAAAAACTTTTCTTTCTCGTTGCAATCACTATTGCAACCTATTCAATTCAAGACTGATTCTAGTTTGATAATCTCACAAAGGAGATTAGTCTGCACCCATGTCAGGGAGCAGTTGGGCAAGCAGGGTAAGAGGAGCAGGTGGAAGGCCCGCGGCCTCCAACGTTTGAAAACGCCCCGGAGAATCTGGTGGAATAGAAAAAAATCTTAAAAAACTGGCGGTCACGATTTCCCTGGAGATACTCGCATGGCAAGCATGATGCAACCAGTACATCAACACGCCACACTCACAACCACTTTCGTCGGTGAAATTTGGAGTCCATGTGTATCTGGACATCCAAAAAATGGCCTTATGGAAAAAAAATTTTGAAGATGTACACAAAATTTTCCCAACTGCGGTGTATGTCACACCTCACTCCATGTCATGCGGTTGGCTGGACCTAGGTTTTGAGAGCAAAAAAGCAGCAGACAAGGCTGCAGTGGTGCGTGTAGTGATCAACCTCCCTGAAGGGCAATGGGTTGTCAAAACCAAATGCACCAGATGGACAAAATCAAACCAAATTTTCCTCACGTTTGACTTTTTGCCTACTACGGTAAAATGTGACATTTTTAAACAACAATTGAAAGATGGTCTCGCTGTATATGGTAAAGTACAATCTTTTGAAATGCAACGCTTCATGCTGATGCCACACCTGTGCACCGGCAAAGTCATTGCAGTTCTGACCCCAACTGAGGAGATTGCAAAGGACCTAACCCAGATCCCGCACTCCACTTTTATTGATATTGCAGGGCATACCACCCACCCATTCCAGGTGACCGTGCACAGCGCGCCCCCCATTTGCACCCACTGTGACGCGTTCAGCCACAAGGCGCATGCATACCCCATCAAGGAGGGCGTCACATTCCAAGAGCACCCCTTGGCGGCCATGGCCAATGGATAGGCGCACTACAAACCAACCGCAAGCATCAAGGAGGCTTTCCCATGGGGAGCACAAGGCTGCTACCATTGGTAAAGCCTATCTCCCTGCAAGAACGGAAGAAGGCTAAGCAGGCCCATAGGGCCGCGACCAAGGAAATGGCCAAGGCCACCACCGCTATCCCATACTCACAACGCCAGGAGGACATAGAAACCTTCGCGGCAGAAGCAACTTGGGAATCCATCAACCAATCAGATTGGGAAGCCCAAGCTGAGTGGGCCACTCAATCCAAGGATCCAGTGGGAGACTTGATCTCACCCAATCGTTGCACCCAAGCTCCAGTTGAAACTGACTTGGGACCTATCCCAACTAAAAAAAAATTTTGACCTGCTCAACAGTGCACCGAACTCATCCACACCACAAAAAATTTGTCTGACATCGGGAAAACAAAAAGCAAAGGCCAAAGCCAACGCGACTCTTTCCACAAATAATTAACAAAAACCCCAATAGCGTTGCTGCTAATACCCGCGCTGCTGTGAAAGCCCATGGGGACCTGGAAGAGGCTGGTGGGCCTGGGGGGCCACCCCCTCACACCTAAGGTGCAATGGGGGAAACCTTCACTTTAGGGACATTGAATATCGCCGGACTCAAGGCCTCCCCATCCCAGGCTAAAAAACTGAGTTTTTTACAACACAATTTACCCGTGGATATCCTGGCCATCCAGGAGTCCCACTGTCCATGAGGTTCCACGGAAACTTGGAAAACAATGCTCCTCCCATCCCTATCTTTTTGGTCGAAGCACTGTGGGGTGCTGATTCAGAAAAATAATTTTTTCAAATTCATATCCTCAAAAACATTCCTAAATGGCTGAGTGCTCATCATCACCTTCTCGTGGGCTGACGTAGCGCACACAATCATCAACATCTATGCCCCAAACGGTGCACATGAGCATTGGGAATTTTTCTTGTTGGTCAAATCCCTCCCGCTACCCCCTGATTCTTTCCTAGTTGGTGACATGAACTGTTGGATAACCTCACCAACGGACCAGTGGACTCCCTCACCCCACGCCCCACAGGGTCACATTGAACTAAGCGTTCTAAAGGCCACCCTTAGGTTAATGGATGTGTTGCCGCGACATGCCCCGCTGCTTGAAAACATGACGCGTCCCCACATCCACAACGGCCAATTAAGGTCCATGACCCGCATCAACCTTATTCTAACGACGGCAAAATTCCAACCCCACATCTCCCACTTCAAAGCAACAAAAATGGAATTCTCTGACCACCAACTGGTCTCAATAACATACCACCTACCTGTCACAGTTGCTAAGGCCCCACATTGGTGCAAAATCCCCCCCGAGCTCACATCACCAGGATTTTCCATGTGGGTGGAAGAGGCAACTTTGGCGAAAAAGTTTGTTGCACCATTTTGCACGGACCCCATTTCCACATGGGCAACTTTCAAAGAGGACACCATCCGCCACTCTCACCATCTCTCCTCCAGATGCTCACGAGTCACATTGGCAGTTATCTCGCGCTCTCTGGCAGAATTGGCACACTTGGAGTCCAACATTCCAGCTACAGGATACAGCCCTGTATGGGGCCAGAAGTGGGCGGAGGCAGCCACCCACCTCAACGCACTTGAAAGGCAACACAAACATTGGGTTTGTGTTCAATACAGGGCCACACGCATCACAAAAGGTGACAAGTGCACCGCATATTTCTTTAATAAAATTTCGCACCACGCCAGAGCATGGCCTGCACACAGGTGCAAAGATTGGATAATTCTATTGCGGATACACTGGCTGAAGTGGCAATCAAAATGCAAAAATATTACTCCGAGTTGTACTAAGCCAAACCAATTCAGCTGGCCGAAGTGGCAGAATTTCTTGACTGGGCTCAGATCTGCACCATTTTCTGATACCCAGAAATAATTATTTTAATTACTCCAAATGAATTATGGACAGCCATTCGCGGTGCGCCAAACTGAAAATGCCCAGGCCCAGATGGCATTCCATATGAGTTCTACAAAAATATTTCAAATATATATCCCCACTTCTGCTTGCGTCACTTAGCCAAAGCCTGTTGGAAATGCGCCTCCTACCAGGAGGACAAGAGGCCTTCACTGTCACACTCTTCAAGAAAGAGGACAAGCTAGACTTAGCCAACTGGCGCCCCATTTCTCTAACAAACACAGACACCAAAATTTTAACAAAAATTATGGCTAACCGATTAGGGACTATAGCATCTGCCACCATCTCCCCAGAACAATTCAGTTTCATCCCCAGAAGGTCGATTTGGGATAACGTGCACTCTGTGGCTAATGTATGTCAGTCCACAGCCTCTGGGGCACTTGTATTCTTGGACCAACAAAAGGCCTATGATAGAGTAAACTGGGAATACCTTAGGGCCTGCCTACATCAATTCCGCCTACCCCCCGCTTCATAAACTGGGTGATGCTGCTCACAGAATCTGTGACAATGGTAGTGCATGGCCCAGGCTTCCTAATGGAAGTAGTCTGCCCTCAAAGGGGCCTGCGACAAGGGGACCCCCTCAGCCCACTCTTATACAACTTCAGCCTTGACTCACTACTGCGAAATGTGAATGCCCAACTCACTGGGGTCCATGTGCCAGGCCAAGCCCCAGTCAAGATATTGGCGTTCGCAGATGATTTTGTGGTTGGGGTGTCTAATAATCAAGATGCACGCGCGCTTGAAGCTCTCATCCAGGAATATTCCCAGGTAAGCAACGCGGCACTGAACGCCTCCAAAACTGAAATCATCCTCCTTGGTCAGTTTCAGAACTGCTGGGCCCCAGCAATTAGTTCCCAACCCAGCCCGTCTGCTCACTCATGACCACGCCTTACTAACTCAACACACACTGCTCCACTGGTGCTCCCCTTCGTGCCACGTCCTACCATAGGACTGGTGCGCCATCTGGGCATGTGGATGGAGGCAGGCGGATACGCGTCAGCAGTAATGGAGTGCCATATTCTGGACAACGTGACGAAGTGAATCGCCTCTCTCAGAGCCCACCCTACTTCCCTTACTGGCAGGGTTGTTTTAGCCAACTCTATGCTCCTATCCAAAGTCTGGTTCAGAGCCCACGCCATCCCTTTCTCCCCAAGCTTCTTTAAATCCTTGTATGCCTTGCTGCAAGGATGGCTTTGGTCAGGCTGCCCTCCACCAGTGCGGCTAGAGGTCATGTTTGGCCCTCATCATCATGGTGGCATGGGCCTGCTTGACTTCAAAGCCCATGCTGCCAAGATCCTGGGCACCTGGATCGCGGCCGTCACCGCTCCTACACTCCCATCCCAACACTGGTCCCGCGCAGCCCGCTCCAACTTCTCCTGAGCCTTGGGCCTCAACAATCCATCAAACCCCCACTCCCTGATGAAATACCTCGCATCACACACATCGGCCACAGGTCCTCACAGGACAAAAACCCACTACAAACGAATCCTACTCTCCATGTGGAGCGCAGAGTGGAGAATTCATATTAGCGAACATACAACCCAAAGAGGCCGCCCCTCTCCTCAGTTCACACAAGAGGTACAGGGGCTACCCATCCATGATGGCGTGATCCCCATTTGGCCCCATGTCCTATCTAGGGTGGACTACCTGGACATGATGGACATCTCTTATTCCATTGAGACCCAAAAAACAATCTGGAAATATGTACATCACCCTCTGTTGCAGCGTCAAGTCCGCTCCCATGTGTGGCGCTTCCTGAGGTGGGTGTATCATACAGCTGAGCGCTCTAACGCTTTACACTCAGCCTGTGTCATATGCGGCCAGTATGGAACGCTGTTCCACCGCCTGGAGAAGTGCCCCACTTCTAAAGTGATATGGCGCGAAGTTCAACGTCTGCTGGGCCAGGATCAAACGCATCCCTTCAGTCTATCAATAGATATGTTTGCTCTATCAATGGCCTCCTCCCTTCCACCCTCCCTCCATGCTCTGGTGGTTGCAATCGCCATGTGGACCATCCACACGTGATTGTCTTAGATGCCATCGCAGGCTCCACCCCCACCCTCCCAGAAACTGTCCACAGATTCCGGTCTCATTTGGTGGACCACTTTCAAGTGTGGATATTTGGATACCTCCCACCACGTCGCTGACAGCTGGTCTCCTCTTGGTTCCCAGTCTGGTTCATCAGATCAGACCCCTTCCTCCACACGTGCTCAATAGTGGCTACGGCCCCTTCACACGTTCCCTCCCCCTCCCCATAAGTGGCGTTCCCGCTGGCAACAAGAGATAGCATCACTTCTCTGGGGTGCCTCCCCTGGTACTAAGTTTATCTGTCCTGAGTCATATTTGGAAGTGTCCGTCCCATGGTCGGCCTTCCCCGCAATAAATTTAAATTTAAATTTAAATTAATTGTTAATTAAATGCTTAGGCAACAAGGTAAAACCTTTTAGTTAGCACCACTGTTAAAATTGGTTCTTAGGCGTCATATTTCAGATGCATTTCAACACACACAAAAATAAGATACTGTTGAGGACAGCAATCTGATTAAAAACTTAACTAGAGAAAACCTTAGTTCTGGAAATAGGGCTTTTTATTAATAAAATTGAGGGAGTATACTATAGTATCTAATAATGCCAGTGCCTCTGAGGCTCTCTCAACTAAACTTAACAGTAGAATGAAACAAGCTACTTAGGAAATAAGAAGACCTTAAAGATGGCAATCTCACTTAGATATGCTTTCTCTACCAGGTTACTAATTGTTGTAATTCATGGTTACTAAACAGCATATAAGGGTGCTAACTTACCGGAATAATCTCCAAATTAGACCGGGAAAGAGATTGAATAGGGCTCAGGGCATTACAACATAAGATCAATACTCTAGTTGTAATGTAAATTCGTCAGATGTAATTGAATTACTGGAGGCTTTCAAAAAAAATTATAAGAGACCTTATTACCTATGTTTTATACTTATGTGGGGCAAAGTAGCATATTAAGATGAACTAAAATAGGAGGTAATAAGGTAATTAAGGCATTGGCTTTTGTGGCCAGTAATTTAATGGAACAAGAAATGCACCAAATGGGATTAGGGACTTATTTAATATAAATCAACAGTTGGCCAACTAAATATAAAAGCATGGGCTGTGGAGCGAAATAATTAATTACTGATTGAATCTCCTATCTAAGTACTAGTTAAAATAAAAAAAGAATATAATAAAAATATCCCAAATGATTGTTCAAACCAAAAATAATAATAACTAAGGTAGAGGTTTCCATAAAAGATGTCTCAGGATAGGGTGAATACTGGAGGATATAACGGGATCCTACACGTACAGAGCTGAAAATGGAAGCATGTGGATGACTTGATGATAGCTTGCTCAATAAGCAATTAGAGCTCATGGGAGATGCTCATTCCATATACCCAAGTTGATTTGTGCCATATTATGCATTATTGAAATGAGAGTTCCATTCCATCTTTCTAAAGCACCATCAGTGCAGGGTTGTAGGGTACAGTGAATAATGGTAGTTTCACATCAGCGCATTAATTCAGCCACAACTTAAGATATGATGTTAGTCCCATATTCAAGAAACAGGACTCTTGGGCTACCATGCCAGGTGAAGATATGATTAAGTAGGAACAAGGCAGTGGCTTTAGCTATGGCGGAGACTAGAGAAATATCATTGACACATTTTATGAGATGTTCAACAGCATTGATGTAGTGATGGCCATATAAAAATTTAGGTAGTGGTCTGATGACATCTATACTTATATTGGAGATGGGAGATGTTAGTCTAACTACTTGGTGTTATGAATTGGCGTAATAGCATTTGTTAGCACAAGCAAGACATTAGTCAAGGACATTGTTTATAGAATCAATCATGCCATACCAGTAGCATCGATCCTTGAACCACTGGTAGAGTTTTTCATTGCGCCATGACCTACAAACATATGTGCTTCCATAATAATCTAGTTCTGGTTAATGGGAGGATGTAAGGGATCCAAGCGGAGCCTACCTTATTAATAATAGTTCATTATCAATTTGGGGTTGAACCATAATTTTTTTAACTATCCTAGACTTTAGTGAGCTCTTGATCCCATGCTTTTGGTAAACCTATTAGTCCAAATACATGATGTCCTACAGAAGTGTAAAATCTATTATTGCAAGAGAGATAGTCCATCATCATTTTGGTGTATAGCACCAGCCTGATGAACTATTGAAAAGGCATAACCTTATAGCTTAGGTCTTCAATGCGTGAGCCATCATCCAGGTCTTTAATCTGCTTTAACACCAAATTGAAGCATGATTAGTAAAGATAGTAAATGCTTCCCATAAAGATAGGGGCTGAAAATCATTTGATATCCAAGTGTACCACTAAGGATTCTCATTCCTTGATGCTATAATTCCGTTCTGCATAGGTTAAGGTTTTACTAAAATATGCTACAGGGTGGTCAACTTGATTGGAATCAAATTTATTTAGCATAGCTCCTCCCAAGACATCACTAGTATTTATGAACAAAAAGAACGGCTTGTTGAACCCAGGGTGTAATAGAATTAGAGCATCCATTAGAGCTTCTTAATGAGCTGAAAAGCCTGGCATTGCAATTTTCTCCAGTGAAATGAACTTCCTTATGGAGTGGATAGAAGAGTGCTTAGAAAGTTCAGCGAAATGAGTGATGAACTGTCATTAGTAACTGATCATTTCCAGGAAAACTTGCACATCTCTCAAGATTTAGGGGTGAGACATCTTTTGGATTGTGTCAACATTATTAACAAAACGGTGAAGTTCCTTTGTGGATAATCTTATGGCTAAGAAACTACATATCACTCTGGAGAAACTGCATTTGGGAAGCTTCAGCTTGATAAAGACAGCTCTCATTAAATTAAACATCTCTCAATATTTCTTTGGTAGTTGAATGTTAAGGAGTGTACTGTGACATTGTTCAGGTAGATTAATATACAGGACATTTTCTAATCCCATAGCATATCATCCATAGCCCACTGGAAGGCTGCAGGGGCATCATACAACCCCCTGAAGAATGTGAGTAGGTTCAAACAGGACTTTGCTAAATCTGAGCGCGCATTTTTCCCTGTCTTATGGAGCAGGTTCAGTCTGCCAGTAGTCACTAGCAAGATCCATAGCTGAGAATTGAAATCTGAAAAAGGCGAGAGAATCATCAGTTTGATGTAATGGATTACTTTCCTTTCATGTTATCACATTCAATTTTTGATAACTCATTACAATGCAGTGGCTGTCATCCTTCTTGTAGATAAGTATCCAGGGGAGGCCCAAGGACTCTGTGAGGGATTTTAAAAAGACACCGTACAGCAGTTGTTTCTGTTCCTGAGTGACTAGTTCCTCTTCAATTTGAATTTCTGATATGGTCAATCCCATATTATTTGGGAGTCACCAGTATTTACTCAATGTTGAAATTCTTTTATTAGCCCAAAAATCATTGAGCCCTTTGGAGAATATGTGTTTACTCCACAATTAGTGACACAGGCATTTGTTGTTGATCACTAAATAAGGTGTCGCCAAAATTGAACATCTACTTGTGCAATGGTTTTAGCTTTTTCAAATCATAGATCAACTAATGATCCACAGGCAGAGACAGAGTTGACACATTCTATCAGAAAGGTACAAAGATAGGAAACTGGGTGGTTTTGTGTAATTGTTAACGTTTAATTGGTAAGATGTTAAATTAGTATAATCATGGTCCCATGATACACAGGATAAAGTATGTCAGGACAGGCCAAAGGTTCCCAAATCAATATATTAGATTCACCATAAATCTCTAAAATAAGGGCGGTAGGTACAGTTACTTGGATTCTATTTCCCCCAAGACTTAATATTTGGTGGGTATAGTTATCTTATTGATAAAAAAGGTGAGCATTTCTTATTAAGCATCCACCACCGGAGAGGAAGGTTAACTTTAGGGCACATTGCTTAGTATTCCAGTTTTCCAGAGGATTTAAAATGTTCTAACATGCAGCTATAAGGTTTCCCTCCCTTTTTCCTTGGGAGAATTTATGATGATAAGCAGAAAGCGATATTCTAAGATGAATGAAATACATAACCTTGAAGCTAAATCTTAGTATAAAAATCAGACAAAAATTGAGTTCCTTATAAGTAGGTCATATGAATCATTATGCAAGACTATAGCTGGGAAAGATAATATTCAGGGCCTGAACTGTATAGGCAAGGATGAGTAAGCTCTGGGGATTGAGTGCATTCGGGCTACAGTCCCATATTCATGAGAATAATCCCAATAAGGAGCTTTCTTGATTTGCTTCATTAGACGGGAGTGAAATGACATTAACTGGGGGAGCCATTGTCAATAATGGCTAAGACTTTCAACTTGTGTACTATTACCTCCACTTTGGTGACTTATGATCCAATTGTGGTATAGAATATCTGAAATTCGCAACAGAATAAGAAGATTATCCTTTATTACCAGTAAATTTGTCAGGGACATCAAGGGAGTCGAGAGAAGACATGACTAAACATTTGGTAGAAAAGTAGTATCAGATTGTTGAGACCCAGAGTCATCAGCTTAGGGAGCCTTGTACCTTCAACTAAAGTTTTTTCCCGCCTTGTCTGATTCTTCTTATGACATTAGATTTATAGGTGATTGTAGAAGCTACAATAGAAGCGGGGATTATTCTTAAATTTAAATTTGGGATTTTGAAATGCAGCATGAATATGTGGTCTTGATCCCTTAAACAAAGTGGTATGGCAAACTCAGATTCAAATGATTCCATAATTGTCTCCTTGGCATAAAAGATCATCTTGAACTGACCTTAATGACTGTGGAATGGAGTGCCTTAGTGCCGTTAGAGGAAAAAGTGGACATCGTGGCAGCAATCACATCAAGGTGACCTAGTTTCAAGTGGATAGACCCTGTGCCTCAGAGTAGAAATGGCTAGAAAATTCAATATAGGATTTTACTTTTTTCTCTTTTATATAAATGAACGCATGCTTATGATAGGACAGAGATAAATATTCTCCAAACTTTCTTAATGAGTGCTTCTTTATTCTTATCCCAAGAGATGCATCCTTTAAAGTAGTTAATCAGATTTTGCAAGAGCTAGCATTGTAGCTAGTCTGGATGTGCTTCATCTTATGCCAGTTTGTGGTTAATTCCATTAAGTTTTCATTGATGTAAAAGGGAGGATCTAATTCTCTCAATTTCTGGTTCATACATCTCCTTAAAAAGTAGTCATAAGAGCTAACTTTCTCAGATGAGACATGGATCTGAGGTAGAAGGTCTACCATTTTTAGAAATTTTAGTCTTAAAAAGATCTGCTATATGGAATTGTTCCTTCTTCTGCCAAGTAAGTGTGGAGACTGCCTTGTAAATCATAGCTTAATTTTTACACTTGATAAGTACTGGCTTTGGAGATGAAGAGTTGTTGAAGTCATTTATTATCAGCAGCTCGGTTGGAAAATTTTATAAATGTCATTTGATGCTGGGCCTCCAAGCTCTGAATCCGCGAGGTTAGGCATCTGATCATGTCCTCCATGGCAGCTTTATTAATTTGCTGTTGGACAGACGCATCAGAACAAACTAATTGAATAATGTGAAACTTGTCAAGAATTACAACCAGAGTTAGATTAGCATTTTTATATTTTCCTTTGACATCCATTAACCTCCCTGAGCTACTCCATGTAATTGTCGCTCCAAATTAAAATGTGGGCTTCATGATCTTCATCTCACATGGGCTTAAGACTAGAGCTTTTGGGGCCTCTAGGGCATTCTGGACCTTTGAGGCCTCCAGGGCCTTTGGGACCTTCCAGCTCTTCAGGCTCAATGGGCCTGTGGGGACTAATGACGACATTTGATTCAGTAGTGATACAAGCATGGCCCACTTTGCTAAGATGGCAAATTTTTCCTGTTAAACTTTAGATTTAGCTTCATAGAGCTGCCATTATTCAGATAGTTGAGTCAGAAATTCAGTTGCCATTTGATCAAATTGTGCGCTTATTGACACATTAGCATCAGTGAACTTCTGGGAGTTCTTTTCTTGAAGATATCCACCTATTTCATGGTCAATCTGGATGAGACAAACTTGAAATTCATAAACCTTTCTATGGTTGTACACAATAGCCTCATAATTCTTCTAGGCAAAGTTGGAGGCATTCTGATACAGTTTGAGGAGCTATGTGATGTTTGTGGGTAAGAAAATAGTCACTGAAACTCCATATGATTTAACCCTAACAATTGTAATTGATGATTAAGCTGGGTGAAAAATTAGCCAAAGACAAGCCTCAGTCTTAGTACCTCACACATCTGTTCACAGGAAAATAGCTGTGGTTTACAGAAGCATAAAATATATATCAACCTGGGTATAGCAGGTCATATTTGATCACTGACCATGTTGTAGAGTTACATAGTGTAAAGCTTCCACGTTTGAGCGACTTTAGCTGATTATGTTTCTTAGTCTTCTTCATCAGGAACTAAAAAATCTCCTAACTACATAGGTACATTGATTTTTAATGTTCTCGCGTTGTAAATAGTATATCTTGTCAGTCAGAGCAGTCCCATCTTGTCACACTCAATTCTTTTTCCTGTTGAGGGATATTTTTATAGGTATGATCCATCTTTGGGAAAGTACATCTTTGCCTTGTTGCCTCAAAAGGACTTGGCAGAAATCACCAGTTTCAGGAAATTCAATTTTAATTACCAGTTTCTTTGATGACTAAACAGCTATGAAGCAATTTAACTCCAGCAGCTTGTCCTAAATTGTAATCTCACTTCACTAGGATTCGTGCACTATGGCAGTTACTAAGGGCACATCTGAGATAATAAACAATGTTCTTTATTTTAATCTGACGAGTTGATATATATAGCTTTCATAAGGCAATGTGTTCAGCAAAGATATTGCCCCTTGCGGTTGGCAAGATCTTATCAAAGCTTTGCAGGAGCTGAAGCGTTAAGTGATCTAAGGAGGACCTATCTCCACTCTTTCATCAGGTTTCTGCAATACTTCGGTCCTTTGGTTCCCTTTGTACAATGGTCCTATCCAGGAATTAATTGATCAGCATCTTCCAAAGTTTGAATGGAGTTTTAATTGTAAATATTCTTTGCTGGGACTGACTTGATCTTAGCCTTTTCTGAAAGATGGCCCATGATTTCTCTGAGGCAGAAAATTTACACAAGAAGTAGGCGACTGTATGCTTGACCCTGTCCTGGACTTGAAGCAGAACATCCATACAACAGCCTTAAAGGCATCTGAAGCCGCTATAAAATGTCAGGATGGTTCTGCATGCTTGAGAACTGTGGGGAACCACAAACACTTCCTTGATTGCATCAAACGCACGTTGACACTCCTCCATCCATTGGAAATGACGTTCTTCCCTGTCAGAGAATGAAGCGTCATCGCCAACTAAATGTAGCAGGAGAAAACTTCTTCAAGAAAATGATGGTGCCAAGGAAACTTGCAACTGCTTCTGTGTTGTTGGCGTGCGCCATGAGATAATGGCCTCCAATTTTCTGGGGGAAATGGAGTACCCATTCTTTAGGAATAGATTACCCAAAAAAGTGACTTCTTTGAAGAAAAGCTCACATTTGAAGTCTTCACATAGAAATCAGCCTTCTGTAATGCAGCCAAATTCAACGTCAGATCCTTTGCTTATTGCTCATGAGTAGGGGAATGCACAAGAATGTCATCAATGTATGCCACCGCACAAGTGATATGACGATCTCCCAATACGTCATATTTAATATTCTGTAAGGTGGCAGGCGCATTCTTGAGACCAAAGTGCATCACGCAAAACAGGGAATTGCCCATTCTTGTGAAAATGAATAGAAACCACTCCTGGACTAGTGACACCCAGTTTTGGTTGAAAACATTCACAAGATTAAGATTCAAAAACACCCAAGATTTACTAATTACTTGACTAATGGTCTGTCTAAGTGGGAGAGGTAAGGGCAAGCACAGTAATGTTATAGAAATGACTTTAGTCCACGCAAGAATGCAGCGTGCCTCTGGTCTTTTGGGTGAAAATGATAGGGTAAGCGATAGGGGAGGACTTCTAGAATATTTAACTTTTCTAAAGCATATCCTATAACCAAACCTTCAAGAGTTTTCCTCATGTTTGGTATAAGGATATAACAGGCAAAAGATAATTAACTAATCCATCACAAAACAGAAGGCCAAGTCATACTCAGAATGGGCGGGAGACCTTGGCTTTGTCCATATCAAAGATATAGTTATATGCTACAAGCGCAGAGTGAAAGTCAGGAGGAAGTGATGTGGGAGAAGTGATATTAGCGATAAAACACACTCCTCTTTCATCTGATAATGTATCAATCAGAAGGAGCTCCCCCCACAATTGGATATTCCTAAATGATAAAAATTGGAGTTCAGATTGATTTTGACCAGTTGCTGGCGCCACCAGCCCAAGCACAGGATGAATGGGAACAGCATATTTGGCACTGTGGTAAACTGGTCATAAATGTCATGGTTAGACAACTTGATAGTGGGAACCAACGCCAAGTATAAGGCTGGGCGACAGGAGGCACAGATGATTAAACTTCAGGCTCTTCCTGACCTTAAGCACATATTATATCAACGCTGGGTACAAGTTCAATATATCCAGGTTGGTACTGATGAGGTGCAAAATTCCCAGCCCTTTGTTATCCTAAGTGTTAAAACGGACGATCTATGTAACAAACAAAGATAGTTCAAATCAGTTAATTGGCAAATGGGGTTTCAAAACCCGTTTGAGTTACAAAATTATTATTTTGGGGAGAATACAGCTGCAATCAATCACTAGAGTGAAGGCAGTTTCATTGTATTTGACCAAATTGGATTGGAGCGTTTGCCTATTGGAGCATCAAGGCTTGGGCCCGCTTCCACAGACCCATAATTACCCCAACTCAGTTCAAATATGTTTTTGCGACCAACACTCCTTGTTGGTCGACTTTTCCAATAAATTTTCCTCGTTTTACCATTTGTTAAATGTTATTTTTGACAATCCTGTTCATAGTACCCTTCAAGGAGGTCTCACACCATATTACCAAGCCATTTTGTATACCATAATACTATCCCCTAGTGCACCATTGGTTCGCCCTGGTACCCTCCAACCTGCAACATTTGCCTCTTCTCTCCTTGTGCACTGCAGCGTGTTTGGTTTGTTATTCCTTGCACTCCTTTACTTTAGCTATTATTGCTCCAGTACCCTCTGCTGGGCTCTGGTAGCTTTGGTATCAACGGCTAGTTTCCTTGCGTTGGCTCTGTGCACCGTGCACCACCACGCTGGAAACAGGAGATTTATAGACACTCTCCTTACAATAAAAGCAAATTTGTGTACAGAAAAGGGTACAGGACGCCTCACCTCATAGTAATCAATTTGGGCAGAGGATGCACCCAAAACCAATGAACATATTTCCAGGTCTAAATAAAGATACTGTGCTAGTTTTAAACTCATAAAAATACCTGAAACTCCAGGAACCACAAGAGCGTCAACTGACACCTTGTGGGCAACCTGATGAGTTTCAAGTGGCAACAAAAAGTAAGCATGATACTGATTATTTTCAACAGCATGGGACATGACCGACTGAGAGGGGTTAACCACTGGGAAATCTGGATAAAGATCTGAAAGGGGAATTAAATTATCCGTTGGAAGAATCTTATCAATTACCACAGTTGCAACACAGACAACACAGGCGCTGAATGATCCATGGGTTCCGTTTCTCTTTAGAGTAAGACTTAGCCACAGGGACCTGGCACGCTGAACTTAGGGATACTGAGAGTGCAGGGAAAGGAACATCCTCGGGGAATGACAAAATACCCACCCCTGGAATTGGGCAAAACTGCCACCCTGTTTTAGTAGAATGCAAAAGGATTGTTGGTATTCTGAATAACCCCAACACTTGCTCTTTGGGAAAAACTTGGTACTCTTCCCCACCTACCCGTTCACTCCAAAGTGTGGCACCAGTGGAGTTGACCTCTGAAGCTACCTACTCCTTGAAAGCAACTGAGACTCCCAAGAGGGATTATTCGCGAACATAGAAACAAAAGCAGTCTGAAATACCACAATATGTACGTCCAAAGATAAACCCAAGCAAGAGCCTAGACCAGGAACGTTTCAAAGAAAGAGGTGAGGTTCAATGATTTGGCACCAAATGTGAAACGCGTAAGAGGAGGGCTGATCTTGAAAAGGGGCTTGGACCACTGAGCACACTAAGTGATCAAAGGAGTAGAAACTCCAGTTTACTTTCTGAACTCAGAATCCTTCTCACCCAATGATGGGCATCTCCTTATACTGCATCCAAGTGAGCTACCCTTCATTGAGCATCTGTAAGAGAGGATGAAGCTTCTGTATTTTCTGAGAAACAAACCTGAAACTCCTCCATTAAGTGCAAAACTTGGTTTGTTACTTCTGGAAGGAAAGGAAGAATTTTCCCCTACTGGACAGGGTACATCTGGAGTTAAGTCATGCGAAAAGAAGTTCTGAGCTATAAAAAAATCGACCACCATACGGAAACTGCTCACAAATCCACCCACTTCACAAACAAAGCACAACAGACTGAGCGCAGACAGAAAATTCATCTGATACATGGAACTATTGCTTCACCTACTATAATTAGAAGAGTGTAGATGGCAAAACTATAGATGGTATTTTTATGTCATGGCTGCGGCTAAAATTAAGAATGACCTGTCAGTTGGGTGTGGGTAACCATCCATAGTACAAACCAGAATTCCAATGGTATAGCCAATTACAGGGCTTTGTATATATTAAGGAGATACAAAAAAGGAGGATTGCGCTTCACAACAACTAGTAAGAACAAACCTCACTAAAATCAATGTGATAGTATCATTTGTGCTCACAGATTTAGGAGATGCAATGACCTCAGGAACTGGCTGAATACTGGGAGCATTTTTAATCAAGATGGAGGGTAAACTCGCAAATTGTTTGTGAAAAATAGAGAGCTGGTTAGGTAGAGACTAAAAATCATATTGCTATAGTAATGCCGCAAGGAATCCAAGATGGAGTAAAACCCAAATGGCTTTCAAACTGGTACCCTTGTTCAGGAAGAGAGGGCAGAATTGTGGTCAAAATTGCCACTATTGCCCGGTTATTACATAGACCAGGGAACATGGCACTTAACTTGTATTGTGGTGAACTTTACTTATAAAATAACTGTAAAATTGAGATTTTCTGAGGAGTATTTGTCTATTCAACAAGTAAAATGTGACCAACAACCATACCTGTTGGGGGCAGGTGTCTTTAGTATCATATTAATGAGGACTAAAAATTTCTTTGCATAGATATTCAGGAATCTCTTATTGCATGACTTTAACTTATCAACACTTATTGCAATTCTTGAATCAAGACGATTCCAACCTGGCCAGCTGAAGTAATATCAAATTTCTAAGCAAAATTTTTGGACTGCAATTCCAACTTTCAGGGCACCAATGACTTGCATGCTGGCTGGCAGGCTGCACCCAGATCCAGTAAAGGTACATACAGTTCCATGTTTAGTCAAATATATTTGGTACATCCAAACCTTTTGTGGGCAGGCTCGCCCTCACTGGAGGCAAGAGGGTAGGTTAACCACGGGGTTTTCTTATGACATTTATCCAAACAACTTGATACTGTGGAGTATCAGCTTACCGTTTTGATTGGCACTTAGACTAGAGCTGATGCCTTATGGCATGTTATGGGGCTATTGCCTCCCTCTAAGCGCTGGCTTCTAGCCACTGCCACCTTCTGGCATACTCCTAATTTCTTCTCACCAACTCTTGGATGGTGAGGAAAGGAATTGGGGAGGAACCCTTATAGGGTAAGCTATTACTCACCGCTCATCAACCACATGGCTATATCATCTTGGTTAATGAGGGGGTGGTTTCCATCTTTAGCCCTTCTTGGTACTAAAGGGGTATATCTCCCAGTTAAGGCGCATGAGGTGATCTTCAGGACTTACACCTATGGCATCCGCCCAATCGATAACTATGCCTGTATTGATATACTTTTATGCAACATGGTAGTCTAAGGATATAGTATCTGAGAATGGATTAATTTTAACTTATGAGATGGTACAAGAATTGACTACTTTATTCAACACATATTAATCCTTCTCAGTACCCTACAACACATCAATAAATGGAGCTGTAAAAAGAGTTAATGGTATGTTCATTTTTTTTAGTACTAGATGGATGGTATGTTCATTTTAAATGATAAGAAAGATGGCCTCCACTGACCTGCTATGATGTAATCACTTCCTACCAAATGCCTTGCTCTCTTATTGTGTTAGTTACCACCAAGTGTAAAGTTGTTCTAATTCTAGGCACTTTATGATATGGAACCCAATTTACCAACTAGCCTAAACCCTATTATATCTTCCACCATACCCAAAGCCTCCAAAATAAATCTACAGATCTAAATAATGAAATTTAAATTAATCCTTAAGCATGGATACCTTAGTTCAACAACAACGAAAGAAACAGATCAAAGTAACCTATGACGAACCTTTTTGCCTGTATACCATTCTGGGGATTTAGTAATATTCTATCATCATTGGAAAGTGGAAGAATTATAACTCGCCACTTCTGGTTTGAACCTAATAAGGTTCTGCATAAACAAGGGTCAGAATATTCTATCTTTGTGTTGCTAAGCTACTTTTCTTTCTCGTTGCAAACACTTTTGCAACCTATTCAATTAAAGACTAAATCTAGTTTGATAATCTCATTGAGGGGATTAATTCTGCGCCCATGTCTGGGAGCAGTTGGGCAAGCAAGGCAAGAGGAGCAGGTGGAAGGCCCGCAGCCTCTAACATTCGAAAATGCCCCGGAGAATCTGGTGGAATAGAAAAAAATCTAAAAAAACTGGCGGTCACAATTTCCCCAGAGATACTCGCGTGGCAAGCACGATGCAACCAGTACATCAACACGCCACACTCCCAGCCACTTTCATCGGTGGAATTCGGAGTCCATGTGTATCTGGACATCCAAAAATGGCCTTATGGGAAAAATTTTGTGATGATGTACACAAAATTTTCCCAACCACAGTGTACGTTGCACCTCACTCCATGTCATGCGGTTGGCTGGACCTAGATTTCAAAAGCAAAATCACAGCAGATGAGGCTGCAGCGGTGCGCATAGTGGTCAACCTCCCCAAAGGGCAACGGGTCATCAAAACTAAATGCACCAGATGGACAAAATCAAACTAAATTTCCTCATGTTTGACTTTTTGCCTACTACAGTAAAACGTGACATTTTGGAGCAACACCTGAAAGATGGTCTCACCATATATGGCGAAATACAATCTTTCAAAATGCAACAGTTCATGCTGATGCCACACCTGTGCACCGGCAAAACCATTGCAGTTCTGACCCCAACTGAGGAGATTGTGAAGGACCTAACCCAGATCCTGCACTCCACCTTTATTGATATTGCAGGGCATACCACCCACCTATTCCGGGTAACTGTGGACAGCGCGCCCCCCATTTGCACCCACTGTGATGCATTTGGCCATAAGGCGCACGTGTGCCCCATCAAAGAGGGTGTCACATTCCAAGAGCACCCCTTGGCGGCCATGGCCAGCGGAGAGGCGCACTACGAACCAACTGCAAGCACCAAGGAGGCTTTCCCGTGGGGAGCACAAGGCTGCTACCTATTGGTAAAGCCCATCTCCCCGCAGGAGTGGAAGAAGGCCAAGCAGGCCCATAGGGCCGCAGTCAAGGAAACGGCCAAGGCCAACACCACCATCCCACACTCACAACGCCAGGAGGACATGGAGACCTTCATGGTGGAAGCAACTCAGGAATCCATCACCCAATCAGATTGGGAGGCTATGCTGAATGGGCCACTCAATCCAAGGATCCGATGGGAGATTTGATCTCACCCAATCGTTGCACCCAAGCCCCAGTCAAAACTGACTTGGGACCTATCCCAACTGAAAAATTTTTTTGCTCCACTCGACGGTGCACCAAACTTTTCCGCACTGCAAAAAATTCGTCTGACGTCGGGGAAAAAAAAAGTGAAGGCCAAAGCCAACGCGACTCTTTCCACAAATAATTAACAAAAACCCCAATAGCGTTGCTGCTAATACCCGCGCTGCTGTGAAAGCCCATGGGGACCTGGAAGAGGCTGGTGGGCCTGGGGGGCCACCCCTCGCACCTAAGGTGTGATGGGGGAAACCTTCACTCTAGGGATGCTGAATATCGCCGGACTCAAGGCCTCCCCGTCCCAGGCTAGGGAACTGAGTTTTTTACAACACAATTTACCCATGGATATCCTGGCCATCCAGGAGTCCCACTGTCCACGAGGTTCCGAGGAAGCTTGGAAAACAATGCTCCTACCATCCCTATCCTTTTGGTTGAAGCACTGTGGGGTGCTAATTTGGAAAAACAATTTTTTCAAATTCACATCTTCAGAAACATTCCTAAATGGCTGAGTGCTCGTTGTCACCTTCTCATGGGCTGATGTTGCACACACAATCGTCAACATTTACGCCCCAAACGGTGCACATGAGCGTCAGGAATTTTTCTCATCAGTCAAATCCCTTCCACTACCCCCAATTCCTTCCTAGTTGGCAACATGAACTGTTGGCTAACCTCACCAACGGACTGGTGGCCGCCCTCACCCCACGCCCCACAGGGTCACGTAGAACTATGCATTCTAAAAGCCAACCTTGGGTTAAGGGATGCGCTGCCACGACATGCCCCACTGCTCAAAAACATGACGTGTCCCCACATCCATAACGGCAATTAAGGTCCATGACCTGCATCAACCTTATTCTGCCACCGGCGAAATTCCAACCCCACATCTCCCACTTCAAAACAATGAAAATGGAATTCTCTGACCATCGACTGGTCTCAATAACATACCACTTACCCATCACAGTTGCAAAGGCCCCACATTGGTGCAAAATCCGCCCCCCAAGCTCGCGTCGCCAGGATTTTCCATGTGGGTGGAAGAGGCAACTTTGGCAGAATTGTTTGTTGCACCATTTTGTGCAGACCCCATTTCCACATGGGCAACTTTCAAAGAAGACACCATCTGCCACTATCGCCATCTCTCCTCCAGACGCTCACAAGCCACATTGGCAATTATCTAATGCTCTCTGGCAGAATTGGCACACTTGGAGTCCAACATTCCAGCTATAGGATACAGCCCTGTATGGGGCCAGAAGTGGGCGGAGGCAGCCACCCACCTCAACGCACTTGAAAGGCAACACAAACATTGGGTTTGTGTCCAATACAGGGCCACACACATCACTAAAGGTGACAAGTGCACTGCATATTTCCTCAAAAAATTTTTACCACACCAGAGTGTGGCCTGCACACAGGTGTGAAGATCAGATAATTCCATTGCGGACACACCAGCTGAAGTGGCAATCGAAACGCAAAGATATTACTCTGAGTTATACCAAGCCAAACCAATTCAGCTGGCCGAAATGGCAGAATTTCTCGACCGAGCTCATATCCACACCATTTTATGATACCCAGAAATAATGAACTTAATTACTCCAAACAAATTATGGACAGCCATTTGCGGTGCGCAAACCAAAAATGCCCAGGCCCAGATGGCATTCCATATGAGTTCTACAAAAAATATTTTAAATATATATATCCCCATTGCTGCTAGCCTCACTCAACCAAAGCCTGTTAGAAATGCGCCTCCTACCAGGAGGACATGAGGCCTTTACTGTCACACTCTTCAAGAAAGGGGATAGGCTAGACTTAGCCAACTGGCGCCCCATTTCTCTAACAAACACAGACACCAAAATTTTAACAAAAATCATGGCTAACCGTTTAGGGACTGTAGCATCTGCCACCATCTCTCCAGAACAATTCAGTTTCATCCCCAGAAGGTTGATTCAGGATAACGTGCACTCAGTGGCTAATGTGTGTCAGTCCACAGCCTCTGGGGCACTTGTATTCTTGGACCAACAAAAGGCCTATGATAGAGTAAACTGGGAATACCTTAGGGCCTGCCTCCATCAATTCCGCCTACCCCCCGCTTCATTAACTGGGTGATGCTGCTCACAGAATCTGCAACAATGGCAGTGCGTGGCCCAGGCTTCCTAACGGACATAGTCCGCCCTCAAAGGGGCCTGCGACAAGGGGACCTCCTCAGCCCACTCTTATACAACTTCAGCCTTGACCCACTACTGCGAAATGTGAATGCCCACCTCACTGGGGTCCATGTGCCAGGCCAAACCCCAGTCAAGATGTTGGCATTTGCAGATGATTGCGTAGTGGGGGTGTCTAATAACAAAGATGCACATGCGCTTGAAGCCCTCATCCAGGAATATTCCCGGGTAAGCAACGTGGCACTGAACGCCTCCAAAACCGAAATTATCCTCCTTGGTCGGTTTCAGAACTGCTGGGCCCCAGCAAGTAGTTCCCTACCCAGCCCATCTGCTCGCCCACGTCCACGCCTTACTAACTCAACACACACCGCTCCACTGGTGCTCCCCTTTGTGCCACGTCCTACCATAGGACCAGTACGCCATCTGGGCGTGTGGATGGAGGCAGGTGGATACGCGTCAGCAGTAATGGAGGGCCGTATACTGGACAACGTGACGAAGCGAATCGCCTCTCTCAGAGCCCACCCTACTAACCTCACTGGCAGGGTTATTCTTGCCAACTCTATGCTCCTATCCAAAGTCTGGTTCGGAGCCCACGCCATCCCCTTCTCCCCAAGCTTCTTCAAATCCCTGTATGCTTTGCTGCAAGGATGGCTTTGGACAGGCCACCCTCCACCAGTACGGCTAGAGGTCATGTATGGCCCTCATCATCATGTTGGCATGGGCCTGCTTGACTTCAAAGCCCATGCCGCCAAGATCCTGGGCACCTGGATCACAGCTGTCACTGCTCCTACACTCCCATCCCAACACTGGTCCCGCGCGGCCTACTCCAACTTTTCCTGAGCCTTGGCCTCAAAAATCCATCAAATCCCCACTCTCTGATGAAATACCTCGCATCACACACATTGGCCACAGGTCCTCACGGGACAAAAACCCACTACAAACGAATCCTACTCTCATGCGAAGCGCAGAGTGGAGAATTCGTATTAGTGGACATACAACCCGAAGAGGCCGCCCCTCTCCTCAGTTCACACAAGAGGTACAGGGGCTACCCATCCATGATGGCGTGATCCCCATTCGACCCCATGTCCTATCCAGGGTGGACTACCTGGACATGATGGACATCCCTTATTCCACTGAGACCCAAAAGACTATCTGGAAATATGCACACCATCCTCTGTTGCAGCCTCAAGTCCGCTCCCATGTGTGGCGCTGCCTGAGGCAGGTGTATCGTAAAGCTGAGCGCTCTAACGCTTTACACTCATCCTGTGTCGTGTGTGGTCAGTATGGAACGCTGTTCCACCGCCTGGAGAAGTGCCCCACCTCTAAAGTGATATGGCGCGAAGTCCAACGTCTGCTAGGCCAGGATCAAACGCATCCCTTCAGTCTGTCAAGAGGTTTGTTTGCTTCATCAATGGCCTCCCCCTCCCACCCTCCCTCCGTGCTATGGTGGTTGCAATCGCCATGTGGACTATCCACACGATTGTCTTGGATGCCATTGCTGGCTCCATCCCCACCCTCCCAGAAGCTGTCCACAGATTCCGGTCTCATTTGGTGGACCACTTTCAAGCGTGGATGTTTGGATATCTCCCACCGCGTCGCTGACAGCTGGTCTCCTCCTGGTTCCCAGTCTGGTTCATCAAATCAGACCCCTTCCTCCACACGTGCTCAATAGTGGCTATGGCCCCTTCACACGTTCCCTCCCCCTCCCCATAAGTGGCGTTCCCGCTGGCAACAAGAGATAGCATCGCCTCTCTGAGGTGCCTCCCCTAGTACTAAGTTTTGTCTCATCTGAGTCATATTTGGAAGTGTCCGTCCCATGGTCAGCCTTCCCCGCAATAAATTAAATCTTTGTGTTTCTAAAGGAATGGTGGTCAACTAAGTATGATGAGCGATTCCTATGAGTCTATTTACCCCTCTGACAGGATCCTGAGGGGGGCATTATCAGGCTGCAAATGTCAGACAAAAATAAATCAAATAAAATAAAAGTTGAACTTATCTCACATCAGGTGCATTAATTAACAAAGACAATTCCTCAGGATTCAACTTCAAAAGTAGAGTGCACATTAGAAAGGCTGCCTATGCCACCAGTTCTCAAGATTTCAAAAAGGTTGCTTTGGAGATTCATTTAATTAATGATTGCTAAAAGTAAGGCAAGTCATTCTCCATCATAACCTAAAACTATGGATGACATGATTGTCAGTCTTTGGAATGGCCAAGACATGATGCCACCCAATTACCAAAAATATTAAGAGTTTTACATAAATCAAATTTTGGTTTTTAATATTTACTTGAGTTTTCTACTTTTAGTAATTTATTGAATTTATTTAGCAAGCTTTAACCATCCCAATAGTTCAGACACTGTTAAGTTTATAAACAAATAAATTAAAGGTAGTCCTTTGAAGGCTACACAAAATAATTGATTGTAGCTCCAGTGATATCGCTTATGAGACTTTCTCTCTCTAGGGCAATCTCAACAGAATAGATATCATTAAGTCAAATCTCTATTCACTTTGAACAGTTAAAGATCTCTAGTTAAACCAATATTCAAAATAAACCTAAGAGTAAAAAAGGTTATTTATTTTATTTAATAATAAACTTTGGTAGTGCTAGGGAAAATAGGGACTAGATGGGAATAGTGAGGAATCATATAAGCTTTTTGGAACAGTGTTGTCAAGGTATTTTCTCCTAAGTAGTTCCTTTGAATGTATAACGTGGTAATTGGGGATTGGTAAATGCTAGATAATTTGAGGTTAATAATTTTTGGTAATTTGGCTCAACATATCATCAATTGACATAATACCCACTCAAAGTTAATATCAATTTTGGGCCTTTTTCAACAGAGCATCAATCAATAAATTATTGAATAATTTAAATATGCAATGTTCAAAAATAACAGGCCTTTTAGAAAACTAAAGTTGAGGCTTCCCTCACATTAAGGCAAAGCCCAACAGGTCCCCTTTCATATTTATATTCAAATAATATGCCATACTATGAGCAGCTTTAAAGCATGTTCCATCATCCAGCCCTGTCTCTATTACAGTGTAACACCATGATTGGCTGCTCCCAAATTTAGATTTATAAAAAAATCATTTGTTAAATTTATACATGCTCCAACTTTAGAATTACTATCATACAATTGACAACAGAAAATTAAAAAGATTAAAATAAATATTGAGTAAATAATAAAAGAAAGTCAGAATTTGATAAAGTCTTTTTAATTTATTGACAAAATGGTATGATATTACCATACTTTTTTTAAAAAAATAAAAGTTGGGGAATTGGTGGATATTGTAACAATTGACAATGTACATGAATCCCATAAGTAGGGAATTATGGGATTTGTGTATGTTGATAGTTGCAATTCTGCTATTCTGGCTTGGATTTTCCTATTTGGGTCAATAGCAGAATAATTTAAATAATTCATTTTATTGTCTGTCATTCTAAAGTTCCCCCATTTCACAGCTGAGTTTCCTGGATGCCACCAATTCTGGAGGCTTTTGCACCCCTTATGACACACAATTTATTTAGCCTTTTTTGGAAGTATTTCAAGGCAAGGTCAGCCCCAATGGTTCTCACTTTTGAATTTTATTCCAACTTCAAGTCCACTTTCAATAAAGGCCGATTTTTGCTAAAACTTGTTTTATTTAAATTTATTTATTTGAAGCAAGTTCTGGGGAGCAGATGGCGGTGCATCAGGAGGAGAGAAAGGGGTTGGATGCGCCAGGTTCCTTTGGGAGTGGTCCTGCCCTGGCTAGTGCAGAGCCAGAGTGGCCTGAGGTGACAGAGGCCGGTTAGCTGTACCTCAGCCCGTTGACCCTGAGGCGTTTAGAGGTCATGGGAAGGCACCTCTGCCCAGAGGTCCAAGGTGACAGAGGCCAGTGCAATGCACCTTGGCCCGTTGTGCCTGGTAAGGCCATCCATTTGGACAGGGCCAATTGGTTTTGGTACAGCCACATATGGAGGCAAGTGGTGTAGGGCTGGTGATGGGCTGGGCCTTGGGAGCCCCATCCGTGACATTATTCCAAAGTCACCTTACCTTGGTGGGCTGTGGTACCAGGCAGCCTACAAGATGGCCACAGTCAATGTCCCAAGCATCGCCACATGCCATTGGTCCATTTCGTTGGTTTGTAGGGCCTTCCAACGAAAAAGATGGGGAGCTTGGGGGGTGGGCTGAACTGATGGCATTTAATGGTCTCTTGTGCCCACCAAGAGACCTCCAGAGAACCCGTTGATTTGATCTGGGGGCTCTGGATTTTCAATCAAAACCCCAAGCTGCTTGCAAAAAGGTCCCCTGTCAAAAAAGTTGTTGGTCGCTGCACGTCTGCCTTGCCAGTTCAGGTCTGAGTCTGCCAGTTTTTCCATTTTAGGAAAGGGTAGTGTAACAATTGATGATTATACATAAATCCCATAAGTAGGGAATTATGGGATTTGTGTATGTTGATAGTTGCAATTATGCTATTCTGAGTAGGATTTTCCTATTTGGGTCAATAGCAGAATAATTTAAATAATTCATTTTATTGTTTGTCATTCTAAGGTGCCCCCATTTCACAGCTGAGTTGCCTGGATGCCACCAATTCTGGAGGCTTTTGCGCCCCTTATGACAAACAATTCATTTAACTTCTTTTACCGCTCAAAGTCACTTTTGAGAAATTTTAAATTTAAATTTTATTTATCCACAGTTGTCTGCCCAAACCTATTATTTGATGTCCTTGGCTCTGCCGCCTGCCACCCCAGTGTGGGACAGCAGTGCACCCCCACCTAGCGTTTTCCGCCCCATGGACAAGCGCATTTAGACAGGCTCAAACAGCCCGCCCACTGCTTCCAACTGTTTTGTCCCCCCACGGGACTTAGCGCTCCACCTGGCGCGCGTCCACCCTTCTCACCCCCATCCTCTCACCCTCCCTCGCTCTGCCATTCGCTATTGCCTCAGAGTGGACTATGGGCGTTTGTTCCCATATGCCAATAAGGCAATTATTGACCTAGCCACTGCGGCCTTTGTGCCAGCTGGCTTTATAGACTTCCGCCCTTTTAAGAGCTACTTTGACGTTGGGTTCCAATCTGAGGAGGATGCTGAAGCGGCAGCACAAACTCCTCTAATCTATAAAAAAACCCATTCCCACAACCCATACTCGCCTCCCTTCAGACACCATGCTGGTGGTATCCTTTGCAAATCTCCCATCCCACCTTCCACCCCAAGTTTTGTATGACCAGTTGGTCGCGGGCTCATGGCTTATGGCACTCAGCCCAACCTCATCTTTGCCATTCTTTCTGGTGCGGAGCGCCTTGCTGCTCCTCGTGCAACAGCCACCATTATACCACACCACCCTACCATAGCCCAACAAATCCCACCCCGCGCTAGTGTGGCTACAGCGCCTGATCATTTTTTTGGGCTTGGGTCAATAATGGTAGGCAGATTTTTTCCCTCTGCTTTGGCCTCAACCATGCAAAAAAAGCGTGCCCTCAGGCCACTTCCGCTGCTGCGGCTTCTGAGCCCCCTCTGGGGGTTCAGTATGGGGCGCTTTGCTGCCCCCTCCCACCCTCCAATCTCATTCAGTGGGCCCGCGTGGAAAATCAGCCCCCCCAAAACCTCCAGCCTCACTCTCCCACCTAAATCCACCCCAGCCAATCAGAACAATGCTTGGACCACCATTGGCACCCAAGCAGCTGCCTATTCGCCCAATCCCACCCACCCAAATTTGAACGCCACTATTCCAGTGAACCAAAATCCATGGGGTCTATTGGCTGAGACTGACAAATCAGGTAATGTCCTCATTAGTAAGCATACAGGTCAACCTCTCTGCCAAGGCAATTATGGTTGGGCAGAATTTTTCCTTCCCAACTTTGATGAAACCCCTATCCCTCACCATTTTGCTCCTCTACCCAATACAGCCCCCTTCTAAAGTGACCACCAGCTCGCCTTAGCTGCGGTGGCCTCTCCTCAGTGCCCAAAACTATGCACCGTGGTGGCCCAGTCAGTGGCTCAGCTCCAGCATGGCCTGCCCACCACCTTCTTCCCCTCGACTTCCCTGAATCTCCCTGCAGTGACATCTCAAAACTATTCGATGATGCTGAAGTTGCTGTTATGAATGTCACAACGCTTGCTTCATTCAACCCCTCAGCCAAAATCACCCGCCACAGTATCGCCCTTTTCACTCAACTTCCTAGAGCCCGCAAAGAAGCTGAAGTTCTCCTAGCAGCTTTTTTTGAAACACTTTCCCATCATTATCTTGATGCAGAATTGGAAAACTCCTATTACGCTGACCTCAACCCCCACTATGTGGATGCCCCAACGCCCTGGCTCTCTGCTCTGATCTGGTACTGTAACCAACATCCCTTAATCAAGGTGGGTTTTCTGAAAAACAACCCCCCAACCCCTCCTCACCCTCTGCCATGGTGGGTTAGCGGTTTCTGCTTCCCACCTGGTTAGTAGTTTTGTTTTGTCGTTTTAAGTGTTGTGTTTGGTACTGTCTGTCCCCTGGTCAGCGTACCTCAAATAAATTGACACACAATTCATTTAGCCTTTTTTGGAAGTATTTTAAAGTGAGGTCAGCCCCAATGGCCCTCACTTTGGAATTCTATTCCAACTTCAAGTTCACTTTCAATAAAGGCCGCTTTTTCTGAAACTTGTTTTATCTAAATTTATTTATTTGAATCAAGTTCTGGGGAGCAGATGGCGGTGCATCAGGAGGAGAGGAAGGGGTGGATGCACTGGGTTTCTTTTGGAGTGGTCCTGCCCTGGCTAGTGCGGAGCCAGAGTGGCCTGAGGCGACAGAGGACAGTTGGCCGCACCTCAGCCCATTGACCTCAAGGCGTTTAGAGGTCATGGGGAGGCACCTATGCCCAGAGGTCTGAGGTGACAGAGTCCAGTGCACCGCACCTCAGCCCAGTGTGCCCGGCAAGGCTGTCTATTTGGACAGGACTAATTGGAGTTGGTACAGCCACATATGGGGGCGAGTGGTGTAGGGCTGGTGATGGGCTGCTCCTTGGGAGCCCTGTCCATGACACATATTGGGATAGACGCATAGTTTAGAAAAGTCTTACATAGAGTAACATTTGACATTTTGGTGGTTATCTGGGGGACCTCTCTACATAATTGCCATATTTTTTTAACATATAATCAACTAATCAGGGTAAGTGTAGTGCGTAGCAAATGGACATACCTTCACAAGTTTGTTCTTCATTGGAAATCTCAGGTCTTTTTTTAACCATTAAGTATTAATTCTCCTAACAAGCCCCAATTCCTCTGAGCACTATATAGAAAAGCTACACAGTAACTTATTGCCATGACTCCTGATATAAAGAAGCTCTTTGAGGATCATTGGCACTTAATATAATAAAAGGGATTAAAATTGCTTTATTTTAAGATGATATAAGGAGTATGTATAGTCAATTATTCAGCTTTCAAGAAATAATAGCCAGATTCTGAAAGTACAATCAACAATGAATACAATAGGTATGATTAGTATAATGTCATCTAGGATTGAGTTAGAATCAATAAGGAACATCTTATGATAATTCAGGAAGGGTTTATAGATTTGAAATAGTTCTATACGTGGGAATTTTTTAACCAGGTAGTGATTTCAATATCTGACAATTAATTATAGGTGCTAGCATTAAATCCTCAATGGGTGGTGCTAGGGTGGAGACTTGTTGAGGTACTTCCTGATCTAGGTTTTGTTCATCCATTTCACTATAATAGGTTGCATAGAGTGGTTTCATAATCCCACCAGCTAATTGCTAAATAATTTTTATTTGCTATACTATTTTGTTTTATTGTGATTCTGGTATAATCAATTCAGAACTTTTCATCGCCTTGAAACTTAATATAGAATCTTATATATATTGGGTCCAGTCATATATTACTTATTAATAAAATTATATTGAATTACATAAATGGCATACCTAATAAATTCCACATTGTGGCTTCACTTATACTAGGGCAAAACACAACATTGGATATAAGAGTAAGCATTTATTAGGAAGAAAGGTAGCAGGCATCACCTAGCTTAATGCTTTCTGAGGCAATCCTAATGTTATGGTATGAGCGTTTCAAGGGATGATTAAGATATGGTAAGATGTGCTTAAGGGGCCTCAGACTACATGACTGCACCCTACCAGTGAGGGTTAAATCATAGGGAATGAAATAGGGGTTTGAGTTTCTTGAAATGGTGAAAGTGTTGTTGTAGTGTTCCTAATGTCATTCAAACTACCCTTTTTAAACAGTTAAATATAAGTCTCTATCCTGGATTCTCCTGAAATTGAATCTAACAGGTAGCCCTTTTCCAGGGTTTTAATATTTTGGTGGTTTATTTAATCTTTAGTCATACAAATGAACTAGAAACTTGCTTATTGTTAAAGGTTTTCATATAGAAATTAAAAAAAATTTATACACTAAAACCCTGGCAGTAGCAGTGTGCTGGTTTCAGGGTTGGACAGGTGGGGGATGGGTTTACACAAACAACATAGTTCAAAAGTGAACAATTGCTGTTAAGAAATTAGATATGACTGGATAACAAGCCTAAATTATTGACTATTGGATCATTGCTTCTGGCAAGAACTTAACTAGATTTATTTATTGATAATTTAATGGATTTAATGCCAATCGCAATATCTGACTCAAAATAGGATGAAAGTGGACAATTCAATAGAAAATCCATACTTAAAATATGCCCTGTGAACACCAAGATGGTTTGGCCCAATTGAGATTGTACATTGGCAGAAACTAAGGTATATACCGCATTGACCCTGATGGATGAGGGCCAACTACTAAAATCTAATAAATGGAGTGGTCTATGTACTACAGGAAGAGATTAAAAAGTTAGAAAGAGGTAGTGAGAGTAATTGATAGTGCAAATCTACCAAGGAAAGAGAAGAAATCAAGAGATGTTACTTTATTGTGCTTGAAACTAGATGGTGATGCAACTCTACCAATAATAAAGCCATCTTTATAGCCCTATCATTTTATTGCTTTTTGACATATTATTGAGGGATGGCAATCATCATATTGCTCTCTTATTGCAGTTAGTGGCAAAAAGGAATTATTATATTTTGCCAGATTTTCAAGTAAACAGGAATGTGGCCAGAGTTTTACAATTGTTATTTTCAAATAATCTATAAAGGGGTTTTAAAATTTAAGGATTCTATGTTATATAAAAAACTCTCTTTCCGCTCAATGTAACTTTCTGAGCCAAATTACATGAATTTATAAAACAAATCAAGTTCGCCCATAGTAGTTTTGCTCCAATGTCCTCAGATTCTCCACCAGCTGCTCCAGTATGGGGCAGCGGCGAAACTCCCCCCACCATTTTCCATCCGGCAGGAAAACGCGCTAGGACTGGTTCACCCAGTCATTCCAAACCTATGGGCTGATTTGTTCCGCCCAAGGACCTGGATGCCCACCTTGCTCGTACCCAAGTGGTACCACGCTGCCCCCTAGTGCTCCCCCAGAGCAACATGCGCTACATCCTAAGGGTCAAATATGGGAAACTATTCCCATACCACGACTAAGCCATTATCAAAATGGCACAGGCAGTGATGACACCCACCAGCTTTATCAATTTCTGCCCCTACAAGGGGTATTTTGACCTTGGCTTCACCTGCAAAGCTGATGCTGCCACTGCAGCAACTGGGCCCCTGGCATTCCAGGGCACCCCTCTCCCCACAACCCAGACTTGGCTCCCAGCGGACACCACTTTGGTGGTCCAGTTTGCTGGCCTGACCACCCACCTCCCCCTGAAGTGCTCCACTGGGAGCTGATGGACGGTTTGGCAGCCTATGGCTCCAACCCCATCTTACAATTTGTGGTCCCAAATGGGGCCACACGACTTTCTGGGCCTTGGGCATATGCCACAATAAACCCCAAATTTAGTTAAATTGCGGTGGCAATTCCGCCGTGCACCATTATTCCCTCAGCACCCAACCATCCATTTTGGGCCCACGTCGAGGGTGGGCGGATGATCTGTCCATCATGTTTTGAGTTAGACCACTCAAAACGCAAGTGCCCCTACTCAACCACTTCACGAGGATTGGACAACTCATCCACTGACCTCCAATCTGCTGCCCACCCTGTACAATTTCGGGTATGAGGCACAATCCTACCTCATCCACCCCCAAAGCCTGTTGCTGAAGCTACATCTGAAGCCACCAATCAGCCTCCTCCTCACCCCAATGCCATAAATAATTCCTCCAATCAAGCATCAGATTGGATCCCAGTTTGATCCCATGCTTCCACAAATGAATCAAACAAACCTCAACTGTATGTGCATCCCCAATCCAATCCAACCAAAACCCATGGGAATTATTGGCTGAAATTGATGAATTAGGTAAGTTCATTGAAGAACCATCTCTGCAGATCAGACGTTTTATTAATGCAGAATGGGATGCCAATTACCCCCTCATCTTTATACCCCACAGCCAAATGCCAAATCATTTTGCAGTGATCGCCAGCTTGCAGTTGAAGCATTTGCAATACCAGATTGTCATCCCCTACGCAAAGCTGTCACTAAATCAGTAGTGATACTTAAAGGAGGAATTCCACCTCCTTTTATCCCCGCAACCTTAACACCAAAAAGCAAAATTTTGGTGAACAAGTATTACAAAAATGCAAATGATGCTATCCAGAACGTGGCAACTATAGCACAGAATCCAAAAGCAAAAATAACCTGAACCAACATTGCCACATTTGTTCAGCTCCCAGACGCCCAAATTAAAGCTGAAAAAGCTTTAACTGAATATCTCAGTGCCATTTACCCAGCTGTCAATTTCCATGAAATTCCAATTATTAGAGATATTGAACCACATACTGCAGATGCTCCAACGCCATTACTGACGGCCATGACATGCACTCTACTATGGGAGGAAGAAGCTGCTGCTGAAGAGGCTGCTGAAGACGAGCCCCTGACCCCCTCCCCTTCCACCATGGAGGGATAAGCGGCTTCTGCTGCCCACCTGGTTGGTCAGTTTTCAAAGAGATTCACTCAATCTGCTCATTAGAGCGTTTTGTTTGAACCAATTAGTTACATTTTTTAGTATATTTTTAGTTTCAGTAATGTCTGTCCCCTGGTCATCTTGCCTCGAATAATACATTATATAAAACAAATAAATTAAATCAAAAGTCTTACTTTGGAAAGGGTTTAATCCCTGCTTTGACTATCAGATCTTGCTTTATCAATCTAAACTTGCTGGCTTGATCTATCTTTTACTACCTTTTTGTTTGACTTATGCCTTAATCAAATTTTATTTTAAAAACATCATCACCTGGGGTTACCCCAGGTATCAAATTCTCTATCATTGAGGGTGCACCCATTAGAGCCCTTTGTTTGGGAAGAGTTTTGGTGTTGGTGGTGCTACCTTTATAAACATTTCTAAAATTTAAAATAAAACTTTTTTGTTTTTTCCACATTGAGTTCTGCTGATTCATATATATAAAAGGGTATTAATGTTGGAATTGGGTTTAAGATTGGGCTAGACAAACAAGGGAGAGCTGCAGCTACCCATCTCCCATTTAAGGTATATTTTAGATTAACCAACTGGATAATTTCATAGCTTTTGAGTTGATGCCTTTTTTGTAAAGTGATGTAAGGCATATCCAGCTTGATAGCTAGAGCCTGTGACCTTACACCTAGCATTAATAGGTTTAGTTAAGAATTATACTATGAATATATAGTTTTATCATAGTACTTTTATATTAATACAGATTAAACCACACAATATTGTTTAACTGGATTGATGGATTAAGTTTACTAGTTTACTAAAGCAAAAAACTTTCACTTAATAAAGGATTACTTTGTTCCTTATTTAATTATCCATTAAAACTAAAAGATTATATAGCTGGTAAAAGAAGTGTGTAGATTCTATATGATAAGCATCTGATTAATCTTAGTACAACTTATAGTCTACAGGTCTGGCTATGGTATACTTACTAATGTTTTTCAGAAAGAGTCATAACAATTATACAATCTATCTGTTAGAAACTGTAAATGAAGTTTTGGATATTTTTATTCTAGTGGGAAGAGTCATTGAAATGAGTGAATTTATCACATAACTGATATGATGACAATCAATTATATTTTTCTATAAATAGGAATTATCGGGAGTGGTAACATAGTGGGTGGTTCCTGCCCCACTCTGGGTCATGTTTTGATTGAAACAGATTTAAATCGGCACAGGCTAAAAAACTTGGTATGGTATATCCATCCCAAGGTTAACCCACCTCGTTTACTTCTTTATAAATGGGAATTATCCAGTTTGAATAATCAAAGTTCTTTCCAATCCCAATTTACATAAGATTCTATTCAACCAATCCAGATTACTTTAAACTTTAATTTTCCACTGCATTAAACAACAAATTTTAATCTTGCATTATGTGAGTTTTTCTACTAACTTAAAAAGATTTAAAAATAAAAGAAACTTTTTATAAAGTCTCTATTTTCATATTGTGTGCTTTCATAAAATTCAGCTATAATTAGCACAATTAAGACTTTGAACATACTATTATAGTCATTGTTAGTATTAATAAATCTTGTTATCAATAATATTTCCATTATCACCAACTCTTATTAGACTATATATCCAAAAACAGTAAATCCTAACAGCAGTATATCTATACATATAATGATCTAACATTTTATATGCATATTTTGTACCAAGACTTTGATATCATATTTTCCATACCTTTCTTATTGAATTAAATAAGAATAGTTATAGCTACTAGTATCTATTAATTTATAGCTGCAAACTAATCTTATAACTAACATATACTATCAAATATAAAAATAAAGTATCTGAGGTGAGTTGACCTTGAGACAATATACCACACCAAGAATTTTTCCAGCCAGTACAGGTTTTAAACATGTGTTGAACAAAACTGCACTAGGGTGGAAGCAGGAATTACCCTGCCAGGCTAACCACCCTTTATCAAATATATAAATTAATCAAGGTAAGCTGACCAGGGGATAGAAATTACTGATACTTGATGAGCAAAAGAACTGAACAAATGAACAAATGGACCAATAAAACCTCTAACCAGGCGGGAGAAGAATACTGCTAACACACCATTGCAGAGGGTGAGGGGAGGTCTGGCAGACCTTCTACAGACATATTCTTCATGACAGGATCAGTCTCATTGTAGAATTGGACAAAAGCGGAGAGCCAGGGCATTGGGGGATCAGTGTGGTGGGGATGGATGTGGGTAATATTGGTTACCTTCCTCAAGATCAGCTTGGAAGACAGTTTTATCTAATTTTACAGCATGTTGTTCAGCTTGAATGTGGGCTTTAGGGAGTGTGGAATATTGGTTGTATTTTTTGGGTATTTTTAGCAGATGGGACATAATCTGCTAGTTTGGCAACATGCATAACAGCATCTCCAGTATCCTCATACAGTTTATTAATTTTGCTTCTTGCTGCTTCAAGTAAATCAAGGAGAAAATCAATTGTACTCAGCAATTGATGGAATTGAGAAACAGATTGGGCCACCACTTTGCATAGGTTTTGGCAATAGGTGAGGCCACCACTGCTAAGGCAAACTGGTGGTCACTTTAGTAGGGGATAGCATTGGGTTTTGGAATAAATTGCTTGGGGGATATGATTTTGTCAAAATCAGAAGTATAAACTTTGACCCAACCATAACTAAGTTGGCTGAGAGGCTTACTGGATTCCTCATTTATGATAATATTACCTGATTCATTAACCTTGACCAATAGGTACCAAGGACTTTGGCTCACAAGAATAGTGGATTCATAATTTTTGAGGGTGATAGTGGATGATTGGATGGATGCTTGGGTACAAATGGTGGTCCAAGTCTGACTCTGATTAGTGTGGGAAAAATTGGGTAGAATTTATGGTTTAGTGATTTGGTGGGTGCCAATTTCTCACTCTGGCCTATCAAACAAGAACATTGAGTAGAAGGGGGCAATAAAATGCCCATTTGGAATTCACCAAATATAGCTCAGAGGTTACACCAGAGGAAGTGACTTGGGGGCAGTATTTTTAGAATGGTCAAGTCCAAAGCATAGGGGACAAGTTTGGTGACCATTATACACCCAAGCCCAAAAGAAATGCTCAGATGCTGCTGCAATATGAGTATGGGGGTTTTATTAGGCTATAGCAGGGTGGTATAGGATTATGGTGGCAGTGGTGCAAGGTTCAGCAAGGCACTCTACTCCAGAAGGAACAGCAAAGACAAGATTGGCTATGTCCCAAAAGCCAGAAGCCCAGCTATCAACTGATCATATAATAACTGGGGTGGTAGGTGAGATAGGAGGGATGCAAAAAATACCACAACTGTGGTGTCTGAAGGAAGGCAAGTTCAGGTGGTAAGAATAAGAATGTTTTTATAAATTAGGGGAGTAGAAGCTGCTGCTGCTGTATCCTCATCCATCTGGAATCTAATATCAAAATAGCCCTTAAATGGGTGAAATTTGATAAGCTGGCTGGTGCAAATACAGAAGTGACTACTTCAATAATTACCTTGTCAGCATATGTGAACAAACACCCATAGTCAACTCATAGTTAAAATTGGATATTGGAATAAGGGAGGGTGAGAAGGGGGATGTATGCCAGGTGGAGCGCTAAGTCCCATAGATGGACAAAATGGCCTGAAGAAGATGGTGGGCTATTTGACCCTATGCAGATGTGTTTGCCCGCAGAGTAGAAAATGCTAGGTGGCGGAGCACCACTACCCCACATTGGAGCAGCAAGCAGTGGATCCATGAAATTTTTTTGGAAAATGGGTGTGGTTAGATGGCATTGGAAAATTAAATACTTTTTCTTATAAGATTTTCTCAAAGTGAGATTGAGCAGAAAGATTTATCAAATGTATAATAATTTATATTATAGTTTAATAAAGAAGCTATTTATTGTTGTTTCATAGTCCAATAACTTCATATGATTTTCTACTCTATAAAGAAATTATATAATTATAAAAGTATAGAAGATGGTACATAGCTTAGTGGGACAAACTGTTGCAATCTGGGTGGAGGTTAAACCTAACACATGTCAGAAAAACTCAATCTGATAATTACATATAACAATCAACCTTGAGACCAAAATTGCATTAGAAACCTATCTTTATCTATATATCTGAGCTGTAGTATATACTCTAGTAGTCTTAACAAATTATTAAAATGTTAATTAAATATGGTAACATAATCACCTATATAATAGATAAGTAGCTGATATTATTTGTCAGTGATAAAGTTTTGACCAGGGCTAACTTTAGTATACCCCTCATATAACTATATTATATTATTCTTTACTCAGACTTTTGGTCAGAATAAAGGACCTCAACTACTCCTTGTTATTACTCTTTTGTAACGGACAGAAATACCCAGTTCTGACTACCATATTTGAACAATACTTTGGCACACTGAAAGTCAACTGATGCATCCTAACTGAGTAGGGAGGGGTTTGGGGCACCAACAGCACCAAACATTCACTTACTATTGTTTGGTTATGCCAAATCCTCTGGGGGAATTGGTCCAAAACCAATTGACTCAAAAAACTCCTTGACGAGGGAAAAGACCAACAGATAAGTGAGGTATGCAAACTTCAAAAAAACCCTTTATCCTATTTAGGAAAATAAAAACAACCCAACAACCAGAGCTCATCTGGGGAGCTCTCAACAATGCTCCCCAAGAAAGGGAAATGCTAGGGTGAAAATTCTGAAGTGAACTTTGGAATGGGCAGGCATGCCTTATAAAGGCAGCACTTCAGGGCCTCACCCAAGTCATTGATTAGGCTCACACAAGCCTAATCTACAAATTGGCTGAGGCACAACCCAGCACCTGAATCAACCAAACCAAAAATCATTTTTTTAAGATAAATCAAAAAATATTTTAAAATCACTCTGACTCAGATTTGGAAAATCCAAATCCAAGTCGGAATTAACAAATGAGACAAACTCATCTGTTACATCACCCCCCACTAAAGGAGGACCCCTCCCTGAAGAGAGGCCCCACAGTGGAAGGCCACCATGATGAGGGCTTCCTGGGGTGAGTTACCTTGAGCCCTGGGAAAATTAGCCTGGATAAACTCTGGGCCCCTCAAGGAAACGACAAATGGTGAGAACAAATTGGGACTGGGCCACCATTAACAGTCCACCCAGCATGAGGACACACACCCAGCATGTGGCTGTGTTGCACCCCTCTCAGGCTCCCGTTGATGATGGTCTTCCCATCCCAACTGGGAAGGCGCTTTTGCCAAGAAAATGTGAGAGGGACACACAGTTTAGCGCGGTTGAACGGCCTGGCCTGAGACTGCACACCCAGCACTTGGCTGCGTTGCACCCCCTCCTGAGCTCCCATTGGTGATGGTCTTCCCATCCTGACCAGGAAGGCACTTTTGCCAAGAAAATGCAAGAGGGGTGCAAGGTGCAGCGCAACTGGACATCTGATCCCTTTCTGGGCGGATCATCCACAGGTGAGGGAGCCCTGCTGGGGCAGTTCCCCTGGTGCCACCAAATCCCTGGTGGGTGGGAGGGCCCACCAGGAAATTAAACTGATGGTCACTTCAGATCTAGGGTTGGCCATCAGTCACCAGCTCCCACTGGTGCTGGTTCCTCAACAACTGGGACCAAGTGACCACTGAGGTTGGACCAAACTGGGGATTGGCAGCGTGCAGTGCACAATGACTTTGGAATAATGTAATGGATGAAAAACCCTAGTTCTGACTGCCGTATATTTGAACAATACTTTGGTGCACCAACAGTCAACCAAAGCATCCTAACTGAGTAGGGAGGGGTTTGGGGCACCAACAGTACCAAACATTCACCTACTATTGGTTGGTTATGCCAAATCCTCTGTGGAAATTGGTCCAAAACCAACTGACTCAAAAAACTCCTCAATGAGGGAAAAGACCAACAGGTAAGCAAGGTATGCAAACCCTGATAAACCTTTATTTTATTCAGGAAAATAAAAATGACCTGACAACCAGAGCTCATCTAGGGAGCAACCAACAATGCTCCCCAGGAAAGGAAAATGCTAGGGTGAAAATTCCAAAGTGAACTTTGGAATGGGCAGGCACACCTTATAAAGGCAGCACTTCAGGGCCTCACCCAAGTCATTGATTAGGCTCACACAAGCCTAATCTACAAATTGGCCGAGGCACAACCCAGCACCCAAAATGACCAAACCAAAAATCATTTTTTTAAAACAAATTGAAAAACATTTTAAAATTGCTCTGGCTTAGATTCAGAAAATCTGACTCTGAGTCAGAATGAAATGAACAAGACAAACTCATCCGTTACATCTTTGAACAAGCTATTTTTATCTTTTGTACTAATTAATCATGTAATTTTTAACTTCTACATCAAAATGGCTGCTTGATATTTCCATTTAAAATTCAATTTAAAATTCAGAATATAATTCCTTGTTATAAAAAGTATTTATTCTAAAATAATGATTAAATTTTACCTTATGGTAAAAACCTAAGTGCATGATATATGCCTTATAGCAGAAGGTTGCTAGAAACTTTCTTAACATTTTATCTACTGTTATGATAGGATACTATCATTGTGTTTTGTCATTTAATTTTTAAAAGAATAATACCTGAGATGGTTAGATTACTTTAGTAATGATTGGATTAGCCTAACTAAAACTGTATATGACAGCAGGCAAGTAGCGGTAGATAGGTTCAAAATTTATTTAATTTATATTAAATTAGGTATCATTTTAGTTGTGGTGGCTTAGGAAATCATCTTATAAATAAATCATTATAAAGCATATTTATTTCAACACCTACTCCTAGACTATTTACCAATCTCAGATAAACTTGACACAAATATTCTATGAAATATATATATAATTGTTCAGTTGACTTGCTTATTCTAATGTTTCAGGTATAAGGTTAGCAGTTTTAACTTATAGTTTTTACTATTTAGTTGATTTTAATAGTCAATTATAGGTAAACTTTCAGATATCTATCTATGTTATCTCATTTTATTTATTTGATTGATTTAACTGGTCAATCTATAGTTATCTACTGATCACCATCTACAATAATTCATTTTAGATCTAGTTGATTTAATCGGACAACCTATGCAAAAACAATCCACACCCATAGTGATTTAGGCTCGTCAGTTATGATCTCATACTTGAAATACCCCCAGCCTTAGGACATATCATGTCAAAAAATTAACTGCTTTATTACAAGCTCTATCCCCTAAATATTGGTTTCTCGAGAACTTTGATGAGGAGAAAAAGGCTCGATTAGAATTGACTCAAATTTTCATAGCAAGCGCAAGAATTTACCTCAAATATCTGTACACAATATCTAAGTTTCAACTTATTAGCTACGATCGATAAGTGTAAAACTCTGATGACAGATAATAGATGCTCAAAGTGCTCGTACAGCCAGTTAATAAGTTTAAAATTACCCTTATAGAGCTTAATCAAACAACTGATTAAGATTATCTGCCAATTTTTTTAAAAATCCTTTTTGTGAAAACAAAACCCAAGAAACGTTTCCAGCCACGTGCTACCTTCAGTTGATTACTTGCTAAATATGACTAATCTATCCAGCAAGGATAGATGATATTCAAGATTAGCTGTATTACTTAGGTTGGTTAGCATTAAATTGCACAGAACCAAATTTATAACCATCTTAGTTTTGTTGGACATATTAAAACTCTCCTGAAACTTCAAAGGGCTTTTGTGTTAAATTAAACTTAGCTCAATCTATAATTACCACAACGTTGCTCATCAAAGCAGTGTGCCAGTCTCTATGCGAAAGATGTATAATTTTTCTCGAGTTGCCGTTTTAAACAATCTAAGTGGTTTAAACTAGTATAGCGTTCGAATCTAGAAAGATTATGACTTTGCATACAAAATATAGAATCAAGCTAGCCCAAAAACGAATGCGGTAAAAAAGAAGCAACAAACATTGCTTTAAACCCAAGGAACTATTAATAGTGTAAAGGATGAGGTAATTCAGACCATTGCTGTATTAGTTACAGGAACGAATCCTATATAAATTCTCCAACTCCCACTTTTACAATAAATAGTTGGAAAATATTCAGTGAAGCTGGGAAAACTATGGGTTTAAAGTAAAACAAGTATTGGACAAAGAATTGAAAAGGATTCAGACTCAATTTGTTTACAATCCTTACTTTTCAAGTTCAAATCTGCTACTAACCTAGGTGTCAGCAGTTAGATAACGATAGCAAAATAAAGATAGGTGACAAATTAAACCGGTGATTCCTATAATATATATATATTAAACTCTTGGTTTAAAAAAGTTGAAAATGCGAGGTAATCAATTACTGGAAAAGGATTTTTTTAAAAACAGATAAAATAATCAAAAATAGTAAAATAACTGTTTGAAATAAAAAATTGAAATGATAAAAGTGTGACCAGAATTAAAAAATGATAAAAACTTAAAATAGAAAAACACATCTATTATTTACAACCTAATAAAAGTATTAAAAAGGACAGCGTGCAATCCACAAGAAAAAGGCGTTTTGATTGTCAGAGGGGGCTAGTGTAGGATTTTTTTAAAATGGTAATTTGTGCATTTTAATTTTCGTATCAACTTTAACCTAGGAATAGCTTGCTAAATTTGACAAGTTCGCACTAAATTTTCGATCTCGACCTAAATTCCGAGGCGATCACGATTTATGGGTAAGCTCCACTGCCCATAAACTTAAACCGGTGCGAGAACTTTGTAACTGAGTGGTGATATAAATTCTAATATAAACGATCTAGTCCAGACTAAATTTTTTGAACGTTTTTATGGAGGGGTAATGAAAGGCTGAACCCCTCTTTGCCACGCCTTGTTTAACATTGCAAAGCAGCCTTCCCCCACCATTTGTAGAAAATGTTAAAGTGTGCCCCAATGTCAAGGTCTAGATTTCTTTTTGGACTGAGATCCGCCTTGAATGTTAGCATACGTTTTCCTTCTGCGAGCTCTTCATACTCGACCAAATTATCTGAAAAGGTATTTAGAGTTTACTTTTACGCTTGATCAGACTCATGTACTAAAGTTTTATACATTGTCTCGTTTTTAAGAGCTGTTTGATAACAAGTCATTATACCTTTTAAATGATAAGACTTGAACATTTACTAAATCTATTGACACTTCTCCAATGCGACAGGTATTTTTTAGGTCAAATACATTTTTTGAATGTTTGTTTTACCCAATTATATTTTTGCCTGAAATGGATTTGTTATTCGAAAATTACATTTATATGGCGAGTTCTTTACTTTGCTTGCTTTTATTTGGATAATAACTATAATTCGTCATCTGATTATAAATTTATTCAAATTCGTTTGTAACTTTAGTGCACTTTTTTATTTGAGTTTAATTTGATAAACTTTAGACAGATACCCTTGTCTTCCCAGTGACTGCACGCAGCTGTATCAGCAAAGACCTAACTTTGCCCAGTATATCAGTTCTTGATAACGGCATACGAGTTGTTTCTGATTTCATGGCGGGACATTTTTCCGCTTTTGGCATCTATATCGATGCAGGTTCACGATATGAAACACCCGACGTTGCTGGGGCAAGCCACATGCTTGATCGCATTGCGTTTAAGGTAAATTAGAGGAGAGTGTACTAATTTACGCCTTCTAAGTCGACAGAAAACCTTACTGCCGATCAAATCAAAAGTCAGATTAATGCTTTTGGAGGGAATGTGATGTCGCACAGCAGCCGGGAGACCATCCAATACCAAGGAACTGTCTACAACGATGATCTTGAAAAGATAGTTCCCCTATTCGCCGAGATTATCCAACGGCCAATTTTTCTTCAGGCCGAACTAGACGAGTTAAAGCAGTCGACGGGATATGAAATACAAGAATTTACGAACAATCCTGAGGCATACCTTCCTGAGCGGCTTCACGCAGTTGCATACAAAAATAACTCGCTTGGGAAACCAACCTTATGTTCACCAGAAGCTCTTCCTGGAATCAATTCGGAAATGCTGAGGGATTACGTTCAAAAAATGTACACCCCCGAACGCATCGTAGTTGCTGCTTCAGGGGCGCCTCATGATGCCATCGTTGAGTTGGCTCAAAAACACTTTGGCGATATGAAGCCAGCAGCACCCGAACCACCCAAAGGCATCATTTCGTCACTTACCAGTAGGCTGTTTTCTAAATTCCAACCAGATTTAGCCACGGCCACCTACACAGGTGGGCTCCTCTTAGAGGAGGCAGCCAATGCTGAGTTCACACAGCTGCTGGTTGCCCTACAGGGTGCCTCAGTATTGCAGGATGAGATTTTCTCCCTTGCAACGCTACAGATGCTGTTGGGTGGTGGTCACTCATTCTCAGCTGGCGGCCCCGGTAAGGGCATCCACTCTCGGCTTTACCGCACCGTATTGAACCGTTATGGGTGGTCCAATTCGTGCCTAGCCTTTAGTCATGCCTATCGTGACAGCGGGCTCTTTGGCATCATGGGCTCTTGCCCATCCAAGTTTAACCTTGACATGCTACACGTTATCGCTTCTTCACTAAGCAGTGTAAGTGATTCTACTCGCATTCAGGACGTCGAATTGACCCGTGCCAAGAACCAGATAAAGAACAACATGCTCATGAACCTAGAGTCTCGGCTAACACGCATTGAAGATATGGGCCAACAAGTTCTGTTGACAGGCCGGTGTATATACTCAAGTGATGTCTGTCAGCGCATCGATTCTCTCACCAAACAAGACATAGCCGGGGTTGCTGAAAAGCTTTTTATGAATGCCAAGAGCCCGCCTGCCGTAATTGGCTACGGCCAGAACCTCGATGCCCTGAATTCCGCCCATGATGTTCTGGCCAAGTTTGGAATAGGCTGTTGATCTATAGTAAACCTACAGGACCAAGACTAGAACCTATGTTCACTTTCTCAGTGCTATAGGCTTAGGCTTTAATTCAAGCTTGAGCTTGTTTTTTTGCCTTTTGGGCATAATGAAGTTTAAATTCATGGTTGCAATCCATGCAACTTTAAAAAAGTGCTAGTTTTGATTTTTTTCCTTTAAAGCGTTTGGATTGAGAGTCATTAAGTTTATCAACCGATAAATTTTTTTATAGCCGAGTTGATTGATTTATGCTAATTTTTTGACTTCTATAACACTAAAGTAATTAAATGATGTTCATTAACTTCTACTAAATCAGCAATCAAATACTAAAGGTACTATAAGGTCTAGAATTGTATTTCTATCTCTGCACAAATTACTAAGATGTAAGCTCTAATACTAATAATTGTTTATTACATTGCAATATATGTTTGATTTACAATGTGCTTCAACTAATTTGCCTCCAAAAGTAGTCACTGTTGTAGGATTTCCAATTTGATGATAGCTCCCTGGTGCCAATCCCAAAAAACCCAATAGAATGATAATTAGTGTAATGATATAACCAGTATCCTTATTTTTGGAACCAAAGATGATCACTTTTGACCAGATATGTAGAGCCTTTGCCTATGATGGAAGCTGACAAGTGAAGAATATGGTTGAAATTGGCACTTAGCATCAGATTTTGAGTGCACAGGTTATTCTATCTAAGGCTATAAGGTACAGTTAAATGACACTGATTGTAAGTCTTGAGGAACAACCACTGTGACTGGACTGGAAAAATTTCTGTTCCAAACTAAAAAGGGGAGAAAGCTGGCAGCTGTCCCACTTGTTGCCCTGGTTGATTTAGCCCATGTAGTAGATGAGAGGTAGTTAATGGCATACCCCTGCAGATCACACCTTTTCTACTCATACTTACCACCAAAGAGTTGGTGGGTAGAATTTGGGAGCTGTGCCAGGAGGTGGCAGAGGGTAGAAGCTATCACCTGTGAAAGGCAGGGGGTGCATGCCCACAGGAGGGAGTATCCTCAGGTTTGAGCTCTGATGAAAAGTCAAGTCATATTCTGCCAAAAATAAGGGCTTTAGGTTAATTTCAGGTGAGGAATCCTCTATCTGCCAGATTTCCCCACAATTTTGTAAATGAACTATCCCTGACAGGTACAGGTGTGGTCCACCCTTTTCCTACCCAATGGAGCTGGCCATATGTAGCCTAGCCATAGGTGCAACCTGTCTCCCAATAGAGGCATCATCCTTATTATACCAAGTGCAGTCACAGCGGAATAAATATTCTCACCACAATTTTGATGTGAATCTGCTCAGTCAGGTCAGATCTGAGTTGGTTTAGGAAAACAGTTTAAAATGCTGATCCACTAAGGTTGAATCATGGAATATTCTTAATGTCAGTGCACTTAGTTTTAGTTCCCCATAATGTAAACATTTATGAAGTGGTCCCTGGCAGGAACTGCTGTGCTCTATTTTCTTTCTCCTCATTATTTTAGTTAAATTAAAAGCTTAAAAAGTATCCAAATTTACTTGTGAGCTTTAGAGTTCTGCTAGGCAATTAGTGGCAATATTTTCTAATACTGCAAATCTCTTGTTAGTCCTCAGGGCTGGCCTTTTCATGTTACACCTTTAAATATGGATAGCTATACCTCAGGTATTATGGCTGGGGTTCTAGGCATCCTTCATCTAGAGTTCCAGGCTGGTCTTATTTTTTTATTAGCACACTCCATGACATAATGGATTGACCCACATTTCCTCCTGATCCAACCTACCCTATGGGTGAGGTGCTGCGTTGGTTCAGTTGAGAGAATAGAAAGTTTATTTCCAGCTAGAATAGTGTATGCTGCAAGGTTGGGCCATTCAGCAGATCACAGCCTTTATGCTAGGATTCAAAAAAAATTTGGCCTAAATACCAGTTGGGTCTACCCCTGGGCTGAGTGGAGGAGAACCTGGGGTTTCCCTTTTCCTTGAGGAAGTGGGCAGGCACTGGTTGCAAGCGTGGGGGTAAATCCTAGTGTTGCTGGTTTTCTCACTCATCTTGCTATTGGGGTTCTGATGCTTGTATTCTCATGGTTGACATTTCTGCTTCAGGGGAGCCAGTGTACATGAACAAACCCAAGCCCTGGTTGTCCCAAGAGGAGTTGAAAAAAATTTGGGTTTGTTCAGACAGTGGCAGACATGACCTCAGCTCCCACAGATGGGCTTGAAAGAGTTCAGCGGATAACCCTTCTCTCTCAAGTTGTGACGGTTGAGGTCTATCCTCAGCATCACATTGCCCTGATCTTTGGTAAGACAGGGCAGGCTGTGTCTGGATGTATGGAGGAGGAGGGGGCGTTGGTCCTGGCAAGGACGCCTAAGGGGCAGGAGCTTGAAGGAGGCCAAGGAGCAAGAAGGACGTCCAAGTCGAGGAAAAATGGTAATCGAGTAACATGGTTAGTTTCGAGATTAAATTTGGATTTGAATCAAGAATGGAATGGAATGGGTGCTTGGAAGTTTCGCGGTTCGTTTTGATTTGAAATGGAACTGGCGCGGAACTGTTGAGGATCGGAACTGGCACAGAACCATTGAGTGAGGATTCCGCGATCCTGCTGTAAGGTTTACACCAAGCATCAGTCAGATTAGCACCATAAGCTTGTGTTATATTTTATATTAGCTTGTAGCATGTGTATATAGGGAAGGAACTGGGAGCTGGAGGCTTCTCAGTTCTGTTTTCTATCAACCTGGCCCAATATTAAATAAAAGAACTTAAAATTCATATATTTATACTTTGAGTTTATTTTAAAATATTGCCTAACTGCAGCCATGTTTGGCTTGAATCAACAAGAATTGGACTTTGAGAGTGAGCTTGGGAGAGCTATTGCCTCCCTTTATACCTTGTCTTGGAGTCAAGGCATGTTGCTGGGGTTAAGTATATTTGCAACTGTCTTCCAGGGGGTGCTTGTCCAATCTTGTAGCGCGCGCACAAGGAGAGTAGTATCAGGAGCCCTGTCAGCCCTATGGTCTGTAACATGGATTCTGTTGCCTAACTCATTTGTGGCTCATTGGAAGGAGCCAGTGCGTTACATTAAACAGAACTCATTTACTTTCCTGTTGTTGTGGTGGCAAGCAAAAGAGGTGCCAGAAGAGGTTGTGTTTCCAAAGTGGTATAACCATACTGCAACACTCTTGATGGTGATATTCTCCACCACCTTTTTGCTTCATGAATTATACCGGGTTTTAGAGTGTGTGTACCAGAATGGTGGGAAAGTGGTAGGGCCTGGGATGGACAAAGGAAGAATTCCCACGGTTTTGAAATTGGAAGACTTGGAACTGATCCACCAGACGTTTAGCCGGGTTCAGTTTCAGGGACATTTGACAAAGGCAGCGGGTGGGGAGAATTCGTTTGCCTTGCAGTTAAGTCAGGTTCTGTTGGCACTTCCAGTAAAGCAGTCCAACTGGGTGCGAGAACTTTTGGAAGAGCAGTCAGGGTTACCCGTATCAGTGGAGGAATGTCTGGATTGTATTGATCATGCAGCATGTCCGGATGAGATGCAGGATTCAGCCTGGGTGGCTTTACTGCAGTGTGGTTAAGGGAAGAAGTCAGTGGAGGAGTATGGCCAGATGTTCCGCGCATTGGCAAGAGCAGTAAAGGCACCTGAGTCTCAGCTTCCGCGCATGTTTCGCCAAAACTTGCAAGCTGATCTATTATTGGCAATGGCGGCGATGAAACCTGCAGCGACGTTGAAGGAAGAGGTGGGTTTAGCCTTGCAGGTAGAACGACAGTTGAGTTTGGTACGGGCCCATCAGGAAGTTGTGCGACCCCCAGGGGGATTTTGAGGACAGAGTGGTGGAAGAAGGGCAGGTTCTGAGCCCGTATATAGTTCTAAGGGGTTTAGCTATGTGGAGGAAGGGAAGAAGAGTCAAGGGAATCCTGAGGGTATGGTGGAGGTGCGGGAGACAAGGATTCCCATCGAGATTACCACTCAGGATCCTGAGGCTCAGAATAAGAAGGCTCCTTATAATTTTCGCAAGAAACTGGTGAATCCGGTACCTCAAAATAAACCGCTTACTTCATCTTATCCTTATCTGATTTTGCCCATCAGTGTGCTTGTGGGGGATGAAGGAAGGGATTGCGGTGAAGTTCTAGCTTTGATTGATACCGGAGCTGGGGAAAATTATGTTGAGGAGAAGTGGGCAAGAAGCCATGGATTGTCATTACAGAAGGATGGATGGGTGAAGTTGGCAGACACCTCCAAAAGAACGGCGGTATGGCGAGTACAGGCCAAGGTCTTGTTGAGGCAAGGCCCGGAGGTATTCAGGGAGAAGTTTCACGCCATAGCTCACCTGCCACATTCTGTGGTGCTGGGATGAGATGGTGGCACCATGTCCGTCCACAGTTTGATATGAAGAGAGAGAGGGTTCTGCTGTCGCCTAGAGGTCAGTGGACGTGTGAATGGACGTTTCAGTCCCAAGGTTCGATGGTGAAACACATGGGTGGAATCACCTCAAGTGTGTCAGCGGAAGGATTGCCAAGGGAGTATCAGGATTTCGCGGAGGTGTTTGAGCCTAAAGATGATGCGCCCTTTTCGCCTACAGGGGATTTTGCATTTGGATTCCGGTTCAAGGAAGGCTCTGAGTTACCAAAGGGCTGTCCAGTCTATCCGTTGAATCCCTGGGCCTGAGAGGCATTGGAGGGTTATGTCCATAAGATGCTGGATATGGGTTTGATTGCGCCTTCCAAGTCGCCGGTGGTTTCGCCAGTCCTGTTGGTTCCCAAGTCAGGGGGGAGTTACGTCCTTGTGTTGATTTCTGACGCCTTAATGAGGTAACGGAACCTGAACCCTATCCAATGCCACTCATGGAGAACATTCTGCCCATGATCTCCGGGTGTGGGGTGTTCACCAAGTTGGATTTGGTGGACGCTTTCATTCAAATTCCTGTTTGCCCTGAGCACCAGCAGTATACGGCATTCAAATGTCATCTGGGAAACTTCGAGTACAGGGTTATGCCATTTGGGCTACACAATGCCCCTGCAGTTTTCCAAAGCATGATTGATCATGTATTGGGGGACTTAGTGGGTAAGTGTTGTGTTGCCTATATGGATGACATCCTGGTGTTTTCCAAATCGGTACAGGACCATGTGAGGGATGTGAGAAGTGTGTTGAAGGTGGTTAGGAACGCAGGCTTGAAGTTGAAGCCATCCAAGTGCGAGTTCAATAAAGAATCGGTGTCCTTCCTAGGGAACGTGGTCCTACAAGAAGGGATAGCGATCTGTCCTGATAAGTTGCGGGTGGTGTGGGAATGGAAGGCTCCTGGGAATAGGACTGAAGTGCGAAGCTTCTTGGGGGTGGTGAATTTTGTGCGGAGGTTTTCTAGGGATCTGGCCCAATGGGCTGTGCCATTGACAAGACTGACGGGAAACGTTCCGTTTGTTTGGGGGGAGGCTGAGGAGAGGGCGTTTCAGCAAGTGAAGACGAGTTTGCTGACAGCCCCGGTTCTGGCACACCCTGACCCAAACAACCATTCGTGGTAGAGACTGACGCGTCAAATTTTGCACTTGGAGCTGTGTTGTTGCAGGAGGGTAAAGATGAGGTTGAACATCCTGTCTGTTATTTCAGTCAGAAGATGGCACCAGCCGAAACCAACTATCCAGTTTATGATAAGGAACTTTTGGCAATAGTTGCAGCCTTAGGGGAGTGGCAACATCACCTATTGTATGCCAGGCACCCAGTTGTCATCCAAACGGACCATCGAGCCTTAGAATACTATAAGTCCCCACGCCTGATGAACCAGAGGCAGGCCCAGTGGCACTTAAAGTTGGTTCAATATGACCTGCGGATTGAATACAAGCCGGGAAAACAAAATATCTTGCCAGATTTATTGAGCCGTGATTCTGGACTGGTGTTTTCTGATGAGGAGTTGAGGAAGTTCAACACAGCCACGATGTTGCCACAGAACCTGTTTGCAACAATCCAGGGCTGGAGAGAAGGAATGGCAGGAAGAATCTGGACTGCGCAGCAAAGATGTGAGCTGGGACAACGGATAAGAGAAGAGACAGGAGAAGGTGAGGCAAGCAGGGGGCATGCGGGATTCTCGTTTCAGGGTGATATCATACACCATGAGGGAAGGATTTGGGTCCCAGTGAAGAGTCTGCAACAAGAGGTAATGGCAGCTAGTCACGACCATCCTCTGGCAGGTCATCCCAGTCAAGAGAAGACATTAGATCTTGTTCGCCGTCACTATTCGTGGAGAGGTGTGGGTGAGGCGGTGCGGAAGTATGTTTCGCATTGTGTGGTTTGCGCCAGGACAAAGGCCCAACGGGTGGCACCAGGGGGAAATTGAAGCCGCTTCAAATTCCTTCTAGGCCATGGTCCTCAGTGAGTGTGGATTTCATCACAGGACTGCCCAAGTCACAGGGGATGGATGTCTTGATGGTGGTGGTGGATCGCCTGACTAAATATGCAGAATTTTTCCCTTGTCAGTCGACCATTTCTGCAAAAGTGGCAGGACAGATTTTTGTAAATGTGATTTTTTCCAGACATGGGGTGCCTGAAGAGATTGTGTCGGATTGGGGTCCGCAATTTACATCTAAATTTTGGCTCCACATGTTGGGAAATCTAAAGATCAAGGCTTGCCATTCGTCAGCATACCATCCTCAGTCAGACGGCCAAACTGAGAGAGTAAATCAGATATTGGAGCAGTATTTGAGGTGCTATGTCTCAGGGCGGCAGGATGACTGGGTATATTGGGTGAAGCTGGCTCAATTTGCTTATAACAATCATAAGCATTCATCCACGGGTATGACCCCATTTTTTTCAAATCACGGCCAACACCCAGAGGGTATGGGGCCTAGGGAGCAAGGGCGGAATCCAGCGGCAGATGAACTGTCGCGAGATACCCGGGACACCCTGGAGCTCCTGAAGAAGAATTTGGTGGTGGCAGTCGCGGCTCAGAAGAGGAAGGAAGACTGGCATAGATCTGAAGGTAGAGCTTTCAAGAGAGGTGATTGGGTCTTGGTGAATGCTCGGAACTACGCCTTGCCTGTAAGGAGCCAGAAATTGGGGCCGGTGGCGTTGGGCCCATATCAGGTAGTGAGGGCGGTGAACGAGGTGGCATTTGAGCTGAAGCTCCCAGAAGGGTCAAGAGCTCATCCGGTGTTGCATGTATCGCAGCTCAAACCATTCTTTGGCCAGCCACCTGAAAGTCCTTCTCCTTTATTCCCAGCTGGAGGAGGAGCAAAAGAGTATGAAGTTGAGGAGATTCTTGACACCAAAGTGGTGAGAGGACGTCGCTCATTCTTGGTACATTGGGTGGGTCATCCTGTTGAGGAGTCCACATGGCAGTCAGCTAGGGATTGTGCCCGATGTCCTGAGAAAATCCAAGAGTTCTTCCTGTCTAGGGGGGTGATGTGACGGTTGAGGTCTATCCTCAGCATCACATTGCCCTGATCTTTGGTAAGACAGGGCAGGCTGTGTCTGGATGTATGGAGGAGGAGGGGGCGTTGGTCCTGGCAAGGACGCCTAAGGGGCAGGAGCTTGAAGGAGGCCAAGGAGCAAGATGGACGTCCAAGTCAAGGAAAAACGGTAATCGAGTAACATGGGTAGTTTTGAGATTCGATTTGGATTCAAATCGAGAATGGAATGGAATGGGTGCTTGGAAGTTTCGCGGTTCGTTTTGATTTGAAATGGAACTGGCGTGGAACTGTTGAGGATCAGAACTGGCACAGAACCATTGAGTGAGGATTCCGCGATCCTGCTGTAAGGTTTACACCAAGCATCAGTCAGATTAGCACCATAAGCTTGTGTTATATTTTATATTAGCTTGTAGCATGTGTATATAGGGAAGGAACTGGGAGCTGGAGGCTTCTCAGTTCTGTTTTCTATCAACCTGGCCCAATATTAAATAAAAGAACTTAAAATTCATATATTTATACTTTGAGTTTATTTTAAAATATTGCCTAACTGCAGCCATGTTTGGCTTGAATCAACAAGAATTGGACTTTGAGAGTGAGCTTGGGAGAGCTATTGCCTCCCTTTATACATTGTCTTGGAGTCAAGGCATGTTGCTGGGGTTAAGTATATTTGCAACTGTCTTCCAGGGGGTGCTTGTCCAATCTTGTAGCGCGCGCACAAGGAGATTAGTATCAGGAGCCCTGTCAGCCTTATGGTCTGTAACATGGATTCTGTTGCCTAACTCATTTGTGGCTCATTGGAAGGAGCCAGTGCGTTACACAAGTGAGTGTCAGGGAAACGGCATAAGAAGTTTAGGCTAGCCTGCCAGTAAGGATTCAAAAGCACCCAAAAGGCAAGCCAGAATGCCAGAGGCATTGTCTCTCAAATGACGTTGTATGGCGTGGTAAGATGGGAAACAAATGCTCATTGATGTGCAGCAAGCATGAAGAGAAACATGGCAATGAACAAGGCAGTTACAACTCCAGACCTCGCAGGCCTTGCTGCAGGGAGTTGCACTATCAGACTAGATGTTTTAGGATATTTCATGGAAGGGGTTGACACAAAAGAAGAGGCAAGCGGGAGGATCCTTTCATGAAGGTGAGATAAATGAGCCCACAGGATTCTGATAAACTGGTGGCAGATGGCTTCAACAACAGGATTAAATTCCCAGAAGTACTTACTAATAAATCTAGTTAACTATGGAGGGAAATATTGTGACTATCAAACTGGTATTGCCCAGCCAATGTTGGGACCAATGGGCTACAATGTTAGTGCCATCAGGAGCTTGGCAAGAAAATTTGAAGTTAATATAAAAATTTGGGAACCTGAGGGGAATTTCATTATAAAGTGAATTTTAAGGAATCAACCAACAAGTTCCTCAGTATGATGCAACTTATTAAATAGTGTTTAATCTGGGACAGCTTTTCAAAGCATGGGATTGGGGCCCTCAAATTTTGACCTAACTTGGCAACTTTTTGAGGGAGGGGGAAAACGATTTTAATCTGAACTGACATTGAAGGAATCAGCGGCAGGATGAGTCACTATCAGTTTAACTGAAAACACCTGACTTGAGGCTTTACTGCATTTTTGACAGTTAGCGCAGCAGTGTTTGGTCCATTGGGCAATGGGAATCCCCCAGGGCCACCCCACATAGGGGTGGTCCCAACGGGTCAGAAACAGGTTCAGGATGGCCAAGCAGCCCATGCCTGGACACTGGGACGTTTGTTTGGTTAAGTGGATACAATCAAAATGGCAATACAGATTTTGGAAATGGGGGTTTTAAACTATTGGCAACAGTCCCTGATGAAGGTGCATACCCATCGGGATTGATCACTGATGATTTTGAGGGGAGTTCAGAGTCAACAACCTTACTGCACAATGGCTCAATTCCATTGGCAATTTTGACTAATAATTCATTGCTTGTCCTATTCCATGAGTTATGCGCCTGTTGGGCTTTATCCCCATAGATTTTTGTGCAAGTTTAAAACTAACAACATTTTTCAATGACCTGATGCCATTGTCAAGTGTTACCAAGGATTTTCCACTTAATTCCTCATCTACTGAATGTGTGAGCCCATCGGGACTGATTACTGATGTTGTAAGAAATTTTGAATTTGATTTCATGGGCTTGGCGCCATCAACTTCATAGAGTACTTCCAGCTCATGGGGTGGCGGTTACCAATGATTTCTGCGCAATTTTCCTCAATATGCTGTACTAATTCAGCTGAACAAGCATGGGGACAGGGGGAGAGATCTTCAGAGGGAGAGCTGTTACCAAGCGCTCATCTACCACATGGGTGAGGTCACCCTGTGTGATAAGAGGTACAGCCACCCTATTTGGACCCTTTTTATTAGGAAATGGGAAAACTGCCAGTCCAAAAAGAGGGGTCTCTTCACTAGACTTAAAGTGAGTCTCACATTGTGGCAAAGAAACAATATTAGGCTTATTTTTTATTGCATGTCAAGATTCAGTTGGGTGCTCATGTGGCATCCCTTAAGGCTCTTGTTGACACAATAGCCGCTGGAATCTTTATGAGTTGCATTTGTTAAGGAGCTGGATCTCATTTTAGATGCAGGGTCCTCAGTTTTTGAGTGTGTCATTGGCATCAATGACTTGCTTCCTGGTGCAGCGCCCAGTCCATTTCAGTAAATGGGTTTGTCTTCTGTGACCAGTTTACTGCGGTGGCAGGTTTTTTATTACCATTATACTGGGGGTTGGTTGGTGACAGCAGCAAAAGGTTTGTATCAATCTGGAGCCCAACCTTTTGTCATTTGAGAACCCCCACATGAGGGGCGAGATTCTGCCAATCAATAATTTATCTCCTGTGGGGTGGTAGGATTGATCACAGCACTGCCATCCCTCACAGCGCTGCTGGTGGATTTCTCCCTATCTTAGCCCAGTTCCAGGATAGTTTTGACATTAAAAAAGCCAACCGCCTTCCCACCCACTCTGAGTATGATTTAGCTTTCCGCTTAACAGTGAATGTAATCAACATCATCTGTCCCCTGTATCTTTATACAGAGCAGGAAGATAATGACCTGAAGATGTGGTAACTGGCATGCTCATGAGGGATTGATTATCTAAGAAGACCTCGCTGATTGCCTCTACCATATTGTTTGCTCAGAAGGCCAATGGCACCTTGTGGCCTGTGCGTGGACTATGAGTATCTTAATAAAGTAACCATTTGTTTAAATAAGATCTTAGGATTCATATTTCAAGAGGACAGGTTTTGTAAACTCAATAAAATAAGGTACTATATGAGGGCAGAAACCTTAGTAAACTTAAAAAAGGAACAAGCTCTGACAAAAGTTATTTTTATTATAACATAACCAGAATCACCATGTAGTTTTGAGTATTCACAAAGGCTTGACTGCATGCCAAAATACCATCTTCAGCTAGTTCTCTTCTAGCAACATAGGAAAAAAGATCCTTTACCCATTAGAATTCAGCCTAGATAAGCCTTTTACTAGCGTTCTTATTAGTGCATTTTATGCCTACTAAGCAACACTCTAAAGTGGTAGTATAGTGACTAATAATCCAAAATAAACTAATTGATTAAATTCTTAGGGATCAGCAGATTTCCATTGTAGCAAATATCAACTAATTGCAATAGAGGTTCCAGCAAAGTGCCATAGTAAAAATTGGCTTTCTTGTAACAAATAAGTTATATTAACGCAAGGAAAAAAAATAAAGGATAAGGATATTGGTAATGAAAACAGATCTAATCCGCCGAGACCAAGAGCCAAAGGAAGTACTAGTCCAAAGGAATAGAAGTTACACTCGGGGTTATGGCTTTTAATCCACTATATTATAGATCTTCAGAATTGGGGAAAGAGCGCCAAAGTAATTTAATACATTTTTGGTTACACTCCATGAAGTTGAGGGCCGTTCTCTTGAAACTTCTTACACCATCCAAACCTATATCTAAGTTACTAGTGAAATATAAGTGGTGACTAAATATAACATGAACTGATGGTTTGTCAAAACAATTTAACACCGTTCACAATCCCTAGCCCGTTCCCCTTAAGCAGATGATTAGCCAGGCGATTATAAAATCTTGGGTGTTTTCAAGACACAATTTCATGAACAATAAACCAGATTTGGGTGGCGGATGGGCAGGAGTGGCTTATGGCGAGCTGTACCAGAAGAGGAATCTTCCAGTTCCACATAATTCCTTTTGCTTTAAAAATGCTCTGTTCACATTCCAGCGGATGATTGATGAAGTGCTGGGTGGCCTTCAGTTCTCCTGTGCAGTGGCATATATCAATGATATCCTTATACATTCCCCAATCCCAAGCAGCACAAGAAGAATCTGGAGGCAGTGTCAGCTGCATTGCTCAAGGATGACCTCTATGTGAAATTCTTTAAGCGTGAGTTTTCATGGATGAGGTTATCTTCCTAGGTAATTTGGTCCCAAAGGATGGATATGCCGTTCCCCCAGAAAGCTCAAGGCAATACTTGAGTGTCCACTCACATGATCCAGAAGTAGTTGCAGAGCTTGGGAATGATTATTATTTTGAAAAAAAACTATCCCATTCTCTCACAGCTAGCTGCACCACTGCATCCCCTTAATGGGAATATGTTACATTCCTAAGAACAAAGGAGTGCCATCAAGCGTTTGATGCCATCAAGGATGTGTTTCTGGCGCCTATCTTTCTTAAGCATGTGTATCCCACCAAGCCATATATTGTGGTGTGTGACACCTCATCCTCCGCTGTGGGGTAGTAATTCTGTAAGAGCATAATGGTTTGGAAAACCTAGTCACCTACTTTTCGCAGAAGTTCACCTCATCTGAGCATTCCTGGGCCAGCAACGACAAAAAGTTAACCACTGCGTCCTGGTCTCTTACCCACTGGCGGTATCTGCTCCAGGGTGCACGTCACGAGGTGATGGTGCAGAAGACCATCAAGCCCTTATATATTTTTGAAAACCACAGAAGTTGGTCCAATGTCAGATCTGGATGTATCATAACCTTTGTAGTTTTAATTTTAAATTACTAATTTGTGAAAGGAGCTTTAAATTTTCTTCCTGACTTTTTTGTAACAACCCTGAATTGAGTCTTACAAAGGTAGATAAGCAGGATCTAACTACAGTAATTCCGCCAATCAAAATCCTAGCCATTAATCCTCCTGCATTTTCAGCTGTAGATTGAGCCTCAGACGCGCCTCTGGTAGCTCAGGTTTGGTAGTCTAGTTGATTTTTATAAAGGGCCTAGAGTTGTTGGATCAGCTGGCGCTGCTGATGCATAAGTGGTCCCATTACTCATTGGTGGAGGGGAATTCAGTTTTGGTTATAAACTGTGTGTGCCACCTCAACTCTACACTAAAGTAATTTGGGCTCATTATGAACCTCCGGCGGTAGGTCACCAAGTCACTAAAAATGCCTAAACTTGGTAAAGCGGACGTAAACTAGCAAATATCACTAAAGACATCCTTATGGATCAATAGTTGCATAACATGTGTGTGGCAAAATCTGACCACTTCAATTGAACTGGCTAATCCATCCCTTGCAGAAGGCTGAGGGCCCATGAACCTTGTTATATGTTAGTTTTATTGTTGAGCTCCCTAGATCCAATGGGTATAACATGATAATGGTCGTGGTAGGCCACTTTACCACGTTTTCCTTGTATATCCCCTGTTCATCCACCATTACCTCCGAGGAAACCACCCACCTCTTCTGCAGTATGTTTTCTCAATGTTTGTGTTGCTGCGGGAAATTGTAAATGACTGGGGGCAGCATTTTACGGCGCGCTTTTGGACAGCCCTCCTGATTATTTTAAAAAATTTAACTGTGCTGTTCCACCACATATTATCCCTCAGTCAGATGGTAAAATGGAGTGGGTCAACAAGATCCTCAAGCAGTATCTCCGGTGTTATGCCACTGCTGCACAGGATACTTGGGCAGATGATCTTCCATTGGTCCAATTTTGCTTACAATAACGTCTTACATGCATCCACGGGGTTTTTGCCCTATGAGGCCACGTTGGGTTATAACCTTTCATTTTCCCCTGAGCTGTGCCTTTGAATGGAGATCCCTGCAGTGGCGGAACATGCACAAAAGATCTGGTGCACTCAAGCCCTGGTTTAGAGCATCTGACTAAAGCCATCAGCAATTAAAAGAAGTTCACAGATCGTCAGTGGCTTCCCACTCATGATATCATAATAAGTTCCTCATTCAAGCTCAATACCCACCATCTGCATATGAAGGTTCCCTCACGAAAGTTCACAGCCAAATGGTTAGGTCCACATGAGGTTGTAGAGAATTTTGGTAATGGCACTTTCTGGTTGGCGTTCCCCACATACTGGAAACAGCACCCCATCTTCCAAAGCTTCCTAGCTGTCACCATTTAATGGCACACAGCCTGTGAATCCTGAGCTGGTGATGATTGAGGACTCAGTGGAAGTAGAGGTGGATGCTATTTTGGCAACTCATTTCTCATGCTGTTCAACGCGGTACTTGGTGACTTGGAAGGGTTTTCCCTCATATGAGATTAGTTATGTTACTGCTCATGACTGTGCCAATTGTTGCAAGTCAGTAACTGCTCCACGTGGAACACCTGGATGCTCCTCGCCCTCCACAGAAGGTTGCCTCCATCTTGACTATCAGGCTTCCCAAGGCGTACAAAAATGTTGCGCTAACCCAAGTTACTGGTGGCGGTGCTTCCTTGTACCAAAAATGGAAGGGTAATGTAAGCCTTGGGGAACAACCCCTGCATCTGGACTGAGAAATTCACATTCTGAACTAAAAAAGGGATAAAGTGCTGGCCATCCCTCTTGTTGCCCTAGGTGATTTAGCCCATGTAAAAGTTGAGAGGTTGGTAATGGAATATACCCCAAGGATAGTGCCTCTTCCACCCATGATTATCACCAAAACTTTCGTGAGTAAAATTTGTGAGCTTTTCCAGGAAGTGGCGGAGGGTAGAAGCGATTGCCAGTGAAAGGCAGTGAGTGCATGCCCCAGGAGGGAGTATATTCAGGCTCAAGTTCTGCAGAAAGATTGAGTCACATTCCACCTAAAATAAGGGCCTTAAGTTAGATTTAGGCGAGAAATCCTTTATCCACCAGGTTTCCCTCACAATTTTGCAAATGAGCCCGTCCCTGAAAGGTACAGTCATGGTCAATCCTTTTCTCACCTAATGTAAAGTCATATATGGCCTGACTGTGGGTGCAACTTGCCACCCACTGAAGACATCATTAAATTTCACCAAGCATGGGTGTGGTGAAATGAATTTTTTGCCAACGAATATTGATAAAAATCCACCCAGTCAGGTCAGATCCAAGTCAATTTAAGAAAACAGTTTGGAATGCCAATCTGCCAAAATTGAATCATGAAATATTCTTGATGGTTGTGCACTTATTTTTAGTTCACCATAGTGAGGGCATTTAGGCAGCAGTCCCCAACGGGTACCACTGTTTCTCTATTTTCTTTCTTCCCAATATTTTAGTTTCAATAAAAATTCTTGAAAAACATCAAATTTATTTTTGAGTTCTAGAGTTCCGTTGAGCATTTAGTGGCGATGATTTCCAATTCCTAGAAATCCCTGGTTAGTTCTCAGGGCTGTCCTTTTCATTTTTTGTCCATTAAATGTATGGCTGTACCTCAGGTATTCTGGCTGAGGTTCTGGGTGTTCATTCATCCAGAGTTTCAGGCCAGTCTTATTTTTATTATCAGCATGCTCCATGACAGTAACCCTTTAAAAACCTTGTAAAAAGAACACTTTATGGCAAAAGGGATAATATTTTAAAATAATAAAGTGCACAATGTAGTTTCTTCTACTTACAAAAAGTTCTGCAGCTCTCTAGATGCTTATCCTTTGTGCTAAGTTTCTCCAGCAACGGAGGAAAAATGATCTTCTTACCATTGGAATCCAGCTGAGATATGCCACTTTCACTAATGATCCTATTGGTTCAATCTATGCCTACTAAGCAGCACCTAAAAGTGGTAGAATAGAGGAATAATTACCTTGATTAGGCTAAGGGAGCAATCACTACGACTCAAGTATTTCCATTATAGTTGTGATCAACTAATTGCAATTGAGGTACAGTTGGATGGCCATATAGAAATAGGATCTACATACCAAATATCTTACACCAGCATAGGGGACAAGATTGAATTTATGAATCTCAAATAGATACTAGTAAATATAAACTCCCAGTCTATGAGCCTGGTGATCATTAGATTGAGGCAAAGGAAATTGCAATGGCAAGGTTAAGGATACAATCTACCATAATAACATACTTATAACTAAGGCGCTTTGGTGAAATTACCATTAAAATAATTAAATAAAACTTTGGCAACTCCCTAAAAATTATGGCCATGCGCTAGAGTAATCAATAAGCAATTGAATCCTATATCAATTGTAGTTAAAATATAATCATCAGATACTATATAAGCTCTCATGTCGCTGATGCCCCAACCCCTATGTGGTCTGCCATGGTCCGCCAGCTTAAGCGGGCGCTGGACAAAAGATTTCCCAAAGCTTCCTCACCTTCTGATATGACTTCCTAGGCTGATAACTTAGGGGCTATATTGGAAATTTTTTATTCTCATAATCCCTTTATTTGGCTCATTCAAAAATAAAGACTCATGGCGGCTCCCCCTTTTGGGTTGGGCACCACTAGTGCTAAAAATAGATACTATATAAGCTGGTTTGTAATCAGTGATGAGGCATAACTACAACTGCACAGGTCAGATACCTAAGTATAATAAATAAGGGAAACTGTAAGATGACAATGCCAAACTTTTCTCTCTCGTTGTAAACACTTTTGCAACATATTCAATTCAAGACTAGGTAAGTTTAATAATCTCATTGAGGAGATTAGTGTGCACCCAATGTCAGGTAGCAGTTGGGCGAGCAAAGTAATGGGCACAGGAGTGGGCCCCACACCATTTAAATTTTGTAAACACCCCAGCGACACTGAAGGCTCAATAAAAACAGTAAAAAACATGTGGTTAGTATTTCCATGAAGGTTTTGGCCTGGAAGATGAAATGTAACCAGTTCATCAATACTCTGCACTCCCAGCCCCTGTTGTCAGTGGAGCATGGGGTTTGAGTATTCCTGGATATACAACAAATGGTGCTTTGGAAAAAGTTTTGTGGAGATGTACACACCCATTTTCCTAAACGCAGTGTACGTCGCACTGCACTTTATGCCCTGAGTTTGGTTGGTTCTTGGGTTTGAGAACAAACAAGCGGCGGATGAAGCTGCAAAGGTGTGTGGTGGACCTCCCAGATGGTCAATGGGTAGTTGACATGAAGCACACTCATTGGACTAAATCAAATCAAATTTTTGTTACATTTGACTTCCTACCTACAACAATTAAGTGCACTGTTCTGAAGCACCACCTAATGGCTGGGCTCAAATCATATGGGAAATCCAGTCCTTTGAGATGCAGCACTTTACGCTCATTACAGACCTATGCACGGGTAAAGCAATCGCTGTACTCACCTCATCCACAGGGGTTGCATAATATTTGACCCAAATCCCCTACACCACTTTTGTGTTAGTTGATGGACAAGAATCGCACCTGTTCCATGTCACCGTGGATAGTGCACCCACTATTTGCACCTTTTGCCACACTTTTAGACGCAATGCCCACACCTGCCCAGCCAAGAAAAGCATTATGCAATATGAAATCATATCAGAAGCAATGAGCTTTGCAGATGCCCATCTATGAACCAGCCATAGACATCAATGCTGCCTTACATGGGGCATGCAGGGGTGCTACATTCAAGTCAAATCTGAGTTCATAGAAGTGTAAGAAGGCCAATCAAGCCTGCAGGGCAGCGGCCAAGCTAGCAGCCATGGCCGCACCTGTGATCCTGCATTCCTAGCTCCAGGAGGACATTAAGTCATTTTCTGCATAAGCGGCTCACAAATCTATCCACCAATCAGATTGGGCCACCCAGCCTGATGACCTGATGGGTGAGTCAGATACGCCCAACCAATATTATCAAGTCTCAATTAAAACTGATTCGCCCACCAATTTCCCAACCAATTTTTCACCAACCTGCAATGATGCGCCACAGGAACACAGCGATGCAAAGGCTCAAAAAAAGCTGGAAAAAATAACAACAAAACCACACCTAACTCAAAAGTATCAGCAACCCTTAAGCAGAGCTACGACTGTCCAGCGATGATGTCATGCACCTCCACCACTGAGAAAGTGGCAAAGTGAGGACAAAGAGCCCTTCCCCTCGCACCTAAGGTGTGATGGGGGATCCTTCACAATAGGGACGTTGAAAATCACTAGACTCAAGGCCTCGCCGTCCCAGGCTAGGAAACTGAGTTTTTTTAAAGGATAATTTACTTGTGGACATACAGGTCATTCAGGAAACCAACTGTCCATATGGTGCTGAGGACACATGAACAACCATGCTTTTCCCTTCCCTTTCTTATCTAGCACTAGAGGTGGCTAACCCAAAAGGGGGAGCCACCATGCATCTTTATTTGCAAATGGGCCAAACAAAGAGATTATCATATATTAAAAAATTCCTAATATAGCCCCTAGGCTATCAGCCTAGGAAGCCATATCAGAAGGCGAGGAAGCTTTAGGGAAACTTTTGTCAGCGCCCGCTTTAGCTGGTGGACCATGGCGGACAACATAGGGGTAGGAGCATTAGTGACATGGGGCCTCCTCCCTTCCCTTTCCTTTTGGTCACTGCACTGTGGGGTGCTTATATGGGTGACCTATAATTTTAAATTTATTTCCTCAAATTCATACCTCGATGGCCATGTCCTTGTTGTGTCCTTTTTGTGGGATGACGAAGTGCGCACTGTCATTAATGTTTTCACCATGACCTGTGAATGAGCTGTTAATTTCTTGGCATCTAGGTCCACTGTCGCCAAGTTGGATTTGCACAAGATATAGCCACTGAGCAGCCCAATCGAACAATATGAGGATTGCCAATTCTTATAACAAGACTTAAATAAAATATATATGGAGCTATTGCCCCTTATTTCTTTCTTTATTATTAGATATCTCGCAGACCATTCTGCGCTTCTTCTTCCTTGTAAAAGACTATCTCCTTTTTAATCTTCCATCAGGCTCATTATACCTTGATTCCCCAGCTGGATGCATCCTCAGCTTGGCATCTTCTATTCTTCTTCCTTTTTTGAGTTG